>CABHPQ010171031.1:22061-40093 GCA_902168405.1 Peromyscus aztecus
CTCCTCACTAGCTCAGAGCCTCCATGGCAATGGTCCTCTCCTCACTAGCTCAGAGCCTCCATGGCAATGGGCTACTCTCCTCTTGCTCTCTCAATAAAAAAAAAACAAAGACCGTCCCTGGTTCTTAGTCCAAATAACTCAGAATTTTACAGAACATTTTCCTTGAGACCTCCCCTATCTCCTCAGCCTACATGTGCTCTGTGTCCTTTACTCAGCCTGCCTAGTGTCATAGACACTAAAAGCATTGCCCAACTTACAAGTGTTGGAAGTCACTCACGAACAAGCTTCCTTCCTCAGTGTAACTCTCCAAGACAGCAGGGTCTGCCGCTATTGTGCTCATCTCTGTTCCCGTAAGGCCAGGCACAGATGAGACCCATGGCAGGTCTTCACCGCATGGATAAATAAGCAAACATCGTATCTGTCCCGCTCATAGGGGATGATGAAGAACCGTTTATAACCATTCCAGCAGAGTCACAACAGATCAGTCATGACATCTGCTGGTGGTTTTATATATCAAGGAAAAGCTCGTTGGCAAATAGAAGCCTGTGGCATGGCTCGCTGGCTCACTGCTGGCGCCTTTTCACTCATGTTAGGCTGTAAACCTTTAGTAGGCTCTTATGTGGCCCTGCCCTGAGAGGGGGTATAACTGGAAACAGAAACAACAGTACCAGCCTCACAGGCTCTGGCTGCAAAGCCTTGAAGGATGAACGGCAAAATCACCCAGAGGTTTTGTTAGTGGTTGGGATTTGTAAAAAGCAGTCTACAAAGACTTGAGTTATGATAGAGAGGCTGCATCTTCACTTGGTCCAAGGCTTCTAATGAGAACAGCTTACCTTAGGTAATTTGACCATTTCCATTCCATTTGGAAGCCTGGGTCAGATTCCAAGGTAGCCTGTTTGTTCATTTAACACATTTTATGCCCCCCCCCCCCCCCCGACCTTCCCCAAAGTCTTGTGTTGGCCAATGGGACCCAAGAGTAAACAAAAGAGAGGCAACACTACTCCACAGTGTGGTGTAGCAGGCAATACAGTGGGTTAAAGGGCAACCAGCAAGCCTGCAGCTTGTGGGGAGGGGGCGGGGGGGGGGGGGGTCTTTTAAAGCTCTTTCAATACTAAAACAAAATAGTTAAACAGAACATGCGCATTTCTCTGCATTTTCATTATTTTCATCAAATTCTGTTTTTGTAAAGACTTATTGTGGGACTGGAGAGATGGCTCAGAGGTTAAGAGCACCAACTGCTCTTCCAGAGGTCCTGAGTTCAGTTCCCAGCACCCACATGGTGGCTCACAACCATCTATAATGAGATCTGGCTCCCTCTTCTGTATACATAATAAATAAATAAATCTTTAAAAAAAAAAAAACACTTACTGTGTGTAGGTAAGTATTGTGCCCACGTGTATGTATGTGCATCACATGTGTATTGTATAGGTGGGGTCCAGAAGAGGGCATGCCCTGGAACTTCAGTTACAGGTGGTTGTGAACCACCACATGGGTGCTGGGAACTGAACCCAGGTCCTCCGGAAGAGCAACAACTACCCTTAACTGCTGAGTCATCTCTCCAGCCCCGGCACAACAGCTGGTACTAAGGCATTTTGGATCTTCCAGCCCAGCACTTATAGCTGCATGACTGAGTCAAAGGGAGATGAGAAAAGTGACCAGTCAGTCTACAGAACTATAAGAAATCATAGACTGGTTTCTCTTTTTGTAAGGGCAGTTTGTGGCATTCAATAGAGTTTGTAATAAATCAAATTTGTCTATTTCAGGATTGTTTATTCTGTTTCATTAGTCAGCTTATCTCAGTTACTATCTGATAGGATACATACATTTTATTTCCTTTGTTTCACTTTTTTTAACTTAAAAGTAGGATGTTTAATTGATTTTTAGTTCTCTGTGTGTGTGTGTGTTTGTCTGTCTGTCTGTCTGTGATATGTGGACCCATGTGTGCGTGTAGTGTAGAGGCTAGAGGGGGACACTGGAGGGAACAAAGAGGCACCCAGAGTGTCTTCAAAGGCATAGGTGGCCTAGCTTTAAACTGGGTATTGCATATGTAGGTGCCTGGGAGATCATATATACTTTTTTCTTGTCTTGGTCTAGGTAACTGGCCTAGGAAACAAGGCTTTTGTATTTCAATATAACATCTTATTCTCTGGGTTGTCAGTGACTAGGTCTCTGATGACTGAAGTTTGCTCATAGTCATTATGAAAACTTCTTCTTCATCATTATGTAACCTTCTGGACTGGCCTTTGAAGGCCTTGTATTATTACTTAGGCCAAACAGATAATCAAGATCACATGGAGTCAAATGCTTTTGAACTTTCTGACGTGTCTGACAACTTCTAAAACCAAATTTTAAATTAAATCCTTTTGAGTTTCCAAAGGGCCATTGGAATCTCAACAGAATTTGTCCCTTACCTCTTGAAAGAGAAATATTAAATTAAGAAGGTTAATTTGCTGTGTCAGGTTCCATGGGAAGTACTGTAAACAAGTAGGCAAAGCTAGACTTCTTCTAGGTTAGATTTACAGGTGTTGCTGAAGTTGTGTTACATTCCTAAATACATCACGGTATGTGATCAATCATAATTTTGCCTATTGTGTTAAAACATTATGGGACACATAAATAAATTCTCTGTCAAGAAGGTTGAAAGCAGAGGAAAGATAAATGCTGTTTTCTGTCTATGTGTCCATTTCCCTTAACAGAGTTATATGCTCCTGAAGAAAATATCTGTTATTCTTCCTTCTACTGTTAGATCCTGGCATAAGACTCAGCACACAACAGGCAGAAAATAAATGCCTGAGACATAAATAAGAGATATAGATGTCAGAAATAATAGCTAAATAATACATTGTCTTTATAAATCCTTAAGACATTCATCTTCTGTAGCCTAGAAAGATGCCTATATAACAAACGATGTTGAACTAATATGATTAAGCTTTGTGGAAGGTTCTAAATTATTGATGCTATCCCATGGAACTCACAGTGTAATGCGTGGGGCTATTCATGAGGCATTTGAGGGGCTCTGGGCATAAGCAAAGCTGTTCTAGAAGAATGAAATCGTATTACTTGCCCAAATCCTGGAAACCCATGCTCAGCCATCTCAGTAGTTGAGATGGGAAAGGACCTTCAGGTGAGTCTTCAGCACGATGCTGTCAGTGTCCTGGGCACTCGTGCAGGGTGAATCACAGGGAGACTATTCTCCAAGCAGCTGCACAGCCAGTGTCCATAGGACAAGGAACTGGAGGACACTGGGAAGATTGGAGTTACACTTCTGGGCAGGGTAACAGCTGGGGGCAGGAAGCAGGTCAAGGTACAAGGACCATTAGAAGGCCATCAAGCTAGCAGACATTTGAACAGCTCACAGAGCATGTTTCATCTTGGTGTGATATTGAAGAAGTTCTTCATAAAAGACCTTATGGAAGTCTCCCTTGACTGACAAGACCTGTCCCAGCCTAGCTTTCCATCCCCTGCTAATGTGAAAGTCATGCCTGCCTGTTACAGGTGGCCTTTCTCCTGGGGCAGTTGCCCTTACTTCCTGCCCAAATGCCTGCACTTCCCTTTAAGAGCTGTGTCCCAGGAGCCACTGTCATGCCACAGTTTGACATCAGTCACAATGTTTGGACAAAATCTGTTTGAATGTTGGCCTTGACCTTTGAAAGGTCAAGTAGCTGATTTTCAACTTTAATGTCATTTCTGGCATCCCTGCATGGACACACGATTGATGAGCAAGTGGTCAGGTCGTGACTATTGAATCTTACCAACAGAACCATGTCACTTACAGAGTGAGACACGTCATTGTATTATTAATAGCTGAACACATAACTTCAAATATAGGTAAGCATGTTAGATGTAATTAATAACAAACAAACAGATTGGTATGCCTTGGATTTTGAATTCCCAGTACTCAACTGAAGTATAGTTGTTTTGGGTTGATGTTGTTTTGTTTTATTGTTGTGAGATAGGGTCCCACCATGTAGCCTTATATACAGCAGGGCTGGAACTTGCTATGTAAACCAAACCGGCCTCAAACTCAGAGATCTGCCTGCTTCTGACTCCCAGATGCTGGGATTAAAAGCATGTGCCACCACACCTGAATTAATTGTATATTTTTCATGTTTAAGAATAAAATGCCAGAACAGTTAATAATGACAGTCGAAGTGTTTTGTTGCAGAAATCATAGTACCCAATTACTAGTAAGTAGAGATAGCATTAACTAGAAACTGTTTGGAAGATACCATTCCCATTTTGTTATAAAAGTTTCAATAATGTAAACAACATAGATTAGATGAGAGTCCAATCTAATCTTCACAGAAGCATTTGGGGGTTTTAGCACTCATGCCATTACATAAAGTAGCCTCCCAAAGCATTTAGCATTTAGAGACTTCTTTCCATTTACCCCATGCATCTTCAATTCTGTTTTCAGAAAGTAATTAGCGTGCGGCCTAATGAAGCCAGATTACTGGCTGTAAACAGAATGATAAGAGGACACTTTCATCATTTTCCTGCTGCCAAGGAGAAACCACAAGGCAGGCAAGGGGGTTTGGAATTGACTTGTCGTGTATTCATACAAGATGTTCAAACAAGATGAAATAGCAGCTATTACATTTTTAAAAGGCTGCTTGAACAAGGAAGGGCCTTTAATGCAGCACTTTGCAGATTAAAATACCAACATAGCAGTAATTGCTCCCACCACCAGACTGTCTGCGCAGAAAGTGGTCCACAGACCAGAACCCGCTGAGGAAGCAGCCACACAGTGTTCCTGAAGGGAGCTAGCATGTCTTGTCCCTAATATCCCTGTTGTGCTTTTCCAGGGGAGATGTTAAAATGGGGATGTATGCCAGAAAAGTCAAGATGTAGATGGAGATGTAGAGAACTGTTACTTTGGAAGCTAATCAAATGGGTCCATAATCACCCTTCTGGCCCCGAGATTTCAGAAGGAATTTTTCTCAAGCAGAGATTTGAAGCAGTAAGTACCTGCAAAAACATTACGAATAAAATTTGGGAGTCATTTGACGTCTGCTTCAGAAACATATAGTTAGAGTATCTTTTTCAGAGTGTGCACAGAGGTCATCTCAAAAAAATTGTGCGCCAACAGTTAACAAATCGTCCAAGAGTCAGGAGTTTCCTTGTCCCCCGGACGGATTGGACAGGTTACTAGTGTGGTGATGTCACCGTCTGCTATGAAGTGGTGAACAGTCACTAAGGCTGTCAGGTGGCCTTCTCCCATACGGGTCGGGTCGACATCATCCGGCAGACCAGCTTGGGCTTGGTCATATGGTAGTGATCACAGCAACCCAAAATCAACAAATGGGAAAGCTGGCATGCCCTTAGCAGCTTCTGTCAAGGTGCTCTTTGTGGGATGGGGCTGTAGCTCACTTGGAGTGTTTGCACACCGTGCATGAAGCTACAGGCTCCTTCCCAGCAGAGTTCAGCCCAGGGAAGGTGGTACACACCGGGAATGCCAGCATTTCAAAGGCAGAGGCAGGAGGATCAGGAATTCGAGGTCATCTTCAGCTACGGAGTGAGTTAGAAGCCAGATTGGACTAGAGACCCTGTCTCAAACACACACACACACACACACACACACACACACACACACACACACACAAATGTAAAAACAAAGATTCCCCTTGATTTTCCCAAAGAGTAGATTTGATGAAGCTTCTTCATTGCCACTTAATTAATTTTTAATCAGCTTTTCTCCTCTCTTCCCCTATCTCCCCAACCTCCCCTTCTCCCCATTTCCCTCTTTCTCCCTATCACCTCCTTCCCTCTTCTCCCCCTCTCCCCCAGTCTCCTTCTCCCCATCTCTCTTCGCCCCTCCCCCTCTCTCTTTGTAAGGTATACGTTCGTTCATGTGTGTTTGTGTGTGGTGTATGTTCGTGTGTGTGTGTGTGTGTGTGTGTGTGTGTGTGTGTGTGTGTGTGTGCACAGAGGCCGAAGGAGGTCCTGCTGAACCACTGTCCGCCTTATTCCACACTCTCACTGAACCTGGGGCTAGGCTGTTAGCCAGCAATCACTGAAAGCCTCCTGTCTCCACCCCCACAACAGCCCAGCCCCTGGCTTTGTATTTAGGTGCTAGGGGTTTGGAACTTAGGTCGCCAGTCCCCAAGATGCTATGTCTGAAACTATTTTGGTTTACGTATATGGATGTTTTGCCTGCATGTATGTCTGTGCACCATGTGCATGCCTGGTGCCCTCAGAAGCCAGAAGAGAATGTCTGATGCCCTGGAACTGCAGTGATAACCACGCAGAGTGGTGAGCCGCCACGTTGGTGCTGAGAATCGAAGGAGTCTTCCGTAAGAGGAGCCAGTACTCCTAACTGCTGAGCCATCTCTCCAACCCATAATTTAAATTTGGGGGTTTTGTTTGTTTGGGGCTTTTGTTGTTGTTGTTGTTGTTGTTTCCCACCCCACCCCACCCCTGAGACAAAGTCTCTCCACATAGGCTGTCCTGGAACTTGTCCTGTAAACCAGGCTAGCCTGGAACTCACAGAGATCCTCCTGCCTCTGCCTCCTGAGTGTTGAGATTAAAGGTATGCACCACCACACCCAGCTCATAAATCACATTTGAACTGAAAAAGAAAAAAACAGGAAAAAAAACGTTTCTATTATTTAAGGAAGCTTCTGCATAGAAGCTACAACCAATGTGAGTCCATTACACATAAGTGGCCCCTTCGGAAAGGCCGGCCCTGCCCAGTGGCCTTCCAACTGGGCGCCCTCCTCCCCTCCAGGTTCCCAGTTCTTTCCTCTTGAACTCTCGGGTTTAATTGCAGGCAGGGTCTTTTTCCCTCTCGCCAATTCTGCTGAAAGTAAAAACTCTTAGGGAAGAAAGAATTTAAAGATCTCTCTTTTGGCCTGTTGTCCATGAGAGGGAAGGAGGTAGAAAGTTGGTGGTGTGTGCAGAGACGACTCCTTTTAAACCTACATTCAATGCATTAAATGCAGAGACTTAAAGTATAGGGTTTTTTTTTAAGCCTCAACACATAAATCTTAACTGCTAATAAATCTAGCATACATTCTAATAAGGGGGCTTGGGTTCATTTTCTCAACCTACACAGATTAAATTCCCTCCGACCAGTTCTGTTTATAGTTAGTTTAATTAAATCTTTTCAGGGTAAAACACTTTAAATTGTATTCATAAATTCAGCATTTTCAATTTCTTCTTTTAAGCACATTAATTACCAACTCTGACAAGCAAAACATCCCCAAGTACTTGCAGACTAAATTAAATTTATAAATATAGTGACTCTCTTAAAGATACCAATACAGTACGGTCAGCAAGACATAAAATCCTCTTATACCTCCTAGCAATAGACCACAAATCTAGACTATCTGCTTCTCCACTGCGTGCACATTCCAAGTTGAAACCTGAAGATTATCCCATTGTTTTAAACGCTGTAAATGCCACAAATAGGAAATAGATACAGACTGTCCCTAGCTTGTTAACCCTGTGTGTTTGCTCTCTTGATCCATATTTTTTCCATATTCATTTTCAGGTCTTCCCAAAGCTAAAATGTGTGTATGTCCATCAGCACTAAGGGAATGGGTACTGAACCTCAGAGTGGACAGACGCTTCCATCCAAGCAAGTCGCATTTGTCTTTTGCCAGAGACTTTTGGCCCCAAGTAGGATATAAAATCCAAGATGATTTTTCAAAAAAAAATGCATTTGTCCTTTCAGGAAATTACTCCAATCTAAAGTTTCTTCCTGGAGAAGATATAAACAATGTCGACTCCTCCTTCTAAGGTCCAAATGACAAGTGTCTTAGCTAGAGTTACTGTTGCTGTGATGAAACACCATGACCAAAAGCAACTTGGGGAGGAAAGGGTTTGTTTGGCTTACACTTCCACATCACTGCTCATCATTGGAGGAAGTCAGGACAGGAACTCAAACAGGACAGGATCCTGGAGGCAGGAGCTGATGCAGAGGCCGTGGAGGGTGCTGCTTACTGGCTTGCTCCCTCTGGCTTGTTCAGCCTGCTTTCTTTATAACCCAGGACCAGCAGCCCAGGAGTGGCACCACCCACAACAGGGAAGGTCCTCACCCATCAATCACGAATTAAGAAAATGTCCTATAGGCTTGCCTACAATCCGATCTTATGGAGGCATTTTCTCAATTGAGGTGCCCTCCTCTCAGATGACTTTAGCTTGTGTCAAGTTGGCATCAAGCTACCCGGCACAGCAAACTAAGGTATAGTTTCACATAAGTTCACTGGGAAACCACAGAGTTTAGATGGCTTGCTTACAGAACAAGGAGGAAGAGGTTATGGGCAGAAGAACAAGTGACCTTAAAGCCACCATCGTGGACGGCTACCCAGCAGGCATGGTGGCTTCCCCAAGGCTGCACAGGCGGAGGCGGCCTTCCTTCATCCTTCCACACTTCCATACTCACGCCCCTCCCAGAGACCCGAGATCACGTGCAATTGGGGCAGAAGTGCATAGAAGTGGTTGGGAAGGGTGGCTTGATCTCAGATGGGGGTCCCATAATTCTCCCTACCCCCTCCTTCCTAGACGGAGTCAACAGTCAGCAAGTCCAGCTGGGATGATCTTTGGCGAACAGCTCCAGCTGTGCTCTTGAAGACGGCAGCGGCGTGGCCCAGAGGGTGATCCTGTACAAGAAGACAAAACACGGGCCAGGCGATGGCCGGCTTTGTGAACCTGCCTCCTGTGAGTTAGAAGCCTGCCCCATCCTCTACGGAGCTTCTCCACATTGATTGGATTCAATCAATAGTTGTCCCCTCTGGTTAAATTAGGCAGTTTTCAATGTTTATCTTTGCCATCTGTACAAGTTAGAAGGGTTTGTTTGTTTGTTTGGTTTTGGTTTTTTGATGGTGTGTGATGGCTTTGAGGAAGGAATGAAGTCCTGGGAACTATGTGATGGTAAATTCTGCTTGATGTGGGGAGGGGGAAGAAGGGGAGCCAGAGCCACTGTGTGCAATGTGAGAAGACAGGAGCCTGTCATACTCGGAGCAGCTCCTGCTCGGCAGGAGAGATGATGATGGCGATGGCCCAGGCTACCATCCCTGGTCATTTACTCCTCCCTCCTCTCTTCAACCCTGGGTCACAGCCTGTGTCACCTGCCACAGAGACGGTGGTGGCAGTAAAAGACCTGGGCGGGGTCTCATCTTGCTGCTGTGTGGGAAGATGTCCTGCCGATCGCTGACACCCTACCATTCCAGGGGAACTCCTGAAGGTAAATATTTCCTTAGTATTTCTTTGCAGGTGGGCCTGAAAGTCACCGTAACCACAAATAATATTTTTATAATAAAATTCCTCTCTGAAATGTGGCCTTTGGTAGCCTGCCCTTTTTGACTGTGTTACCTGTTAGGATTCTGCCACTCTAGATGCATGACCGCACACGCGCAGTTCAGTAGCTAAGTAAGGGGTCTTATGTCTTATGTCATCAGTGCTCTGCATGATTGCACAAATGCACACAGTGTAGTCACGCAATCTGCACCTGCATGGCATAGCTCCATAAGCCCACCTTCAAATGTGCAGGGGAATCCTTAAAAAGCTGGACACAGACTCCTCCCTCTCCTTCTGCTCTCTCCTCCTCCCTCCTCTCTCTCTCCTCCGCACGTGTCTCTGCCCCAGGCCTGGCCACGCTCTCTTCTGTCCCCTCCTCTTCCTCCTAATAAAGCTCTGATACTGGATTTTGTCGTGCCTCTGACCTTTCCTCACACAGTAACCAGCACCGCTTATTATTTTTTAAAAACCAGCATTGGTGCTGTGACGAAGCAGGCTCTCCCAGTGCTCTGTGTCTGGGATCCCGTGTGGAGGTTTATTGGATCTATGACTGCATGACTGCCCGCTTTCTTCATTTGCCCAGCCGCTGGACCACACTTCACAACACACTGGCTAACCATATTGGTGAGTTTTCTCTTTCCGATCCCTCGCCATTATCCACGACTGCAGCCTGAGATATATTTCTCGCACCAGACCCCCGGGGGGTCCTCGGACTGGGTACCACAACACATTCCTTCTTGACGAAGTATTGAATGCTGTTGGACTCCCAGAGGGTCCTCCAGTACGCACACCCCGTGACAATGGGTGGGTAACTTGTGCTATTAATTTATGCTGGTCCACAGATTACCTACTCTCCGGGATGCTCGAGATGAGAGTCTAGGATCCGGTTTGTTATTTTAATTTTTTTATTTTTTTTTCTCTTGGCTGCAGTCATGGGACATAGAGGTCCTATTCCTCCTCTGAGAAATGCCTTAAATATCCTGATACCAGTAAATTTGGACACATAATGGCTGCTTGAATCCTGATATTTCATGGGAATTATCCAACTTCTGCCAGTGAACAGCAAATAAAAAGAGTTACCTTATCCCCATGATTTCTGAACCCTCCCTTTCTGAGTCTTTCTCTTCTCCCCACTTGCATTCCTGAGTGAGGAATCTCTGACTCCAAAGAACCTTCACCTACTGACCTCTGCTCTGTTCTCTGATACTGGGCCGACCGTTAAGCATGGACAGGTCTGTAAGCAGGCTAGGATGCATGCAAATGAGTTTATGATCAGGACCCACATTAGGATCATAATAATCTGGATGGCTCTCTAGCCAGAGATCAGTTTACAACCTGCCTCCTGGAGGGTCTTCCTAAAGCTGTCCTCAAACCATCAAACTATCAAAAAAAAAAAAAAAACTAATTCAAGACACAGAATAAAATCTGTCTCTTGTCTCCTAGAGCTTCTCAACATTAGGGCTAAAACTTAAGCAAGGCTCCTGACCCCACAGGCAGAAGTTTGAACTGTGACATTTAAGGTGTACCACAGGAGAGATGAGAAAGCCCATGAACAGAATTACCAAATGTTGGCACACGCTATCTGAGCAGCAGCTGCATAAGGGCTTCCAGGTCCCTGTTTTAGAAGGCCACGCAGGCTAGTGCATGCCCTGCCTGGCCAGCAATTGAGCCTTGTTCAAAGTGCCACCTAAAGAGATGCTGGTCAGCTGACTGCCCTTATGCACCTCATGGCATGGGGACATCAAACCAAGACCTCCAGCAGACCTGCTAGGCTTGGCCAAAGGCTCACAGGGAACCCAGGATGCAGCATGGGGTGATCTGTTTCCTTCCTGTTGGACATTGAGCCACTTACTCAGTCCTGAGGGAGTTTTGGGGTCCCACCTCCCCTCATTTCCCTATTGTCAGGGTATGGGGATAGCCTTACCCACCTCACAAGACTTTCAGGGGTACCTAATGGGAAGAGTTTCCAGCTAAGGTAGGAGCTTTCATTTCGTTTGCTCCCTCCAAGTGCCTCACTGCAGACTGATCAGAAGTGCTTCTCCTCCTCATGCACAGGGACACAGACAGGGCCTGCTCTCTCTCAAGTTCCAGAGGACATCAGGATCCACTGCCTTGTCCCCAATTCCAGAAGAATGAGGTCTCACCCCACAAGCTTTTCTCTTCCTGGTTCCCTCTTCTAATTAACTACTCAGCTAATTGTTATAGGATCACCATAGAGCCGAAGTCCAAGGATAATCAAATATATACCCAGGTGGTAAAGGAACAGTAACAGTTAAAAGGTATTTACACCCCCAGACCAAAAAGGGTCTGGGCTCTTCAAAAAAAACAGACTTTAGTATAACCATCTATTACTGTTGAATGCTCTCAGCAATTGATCACCTGTGTTTCCTGCATGCTAAACTAATAAAGGAAACAGGTGACCTAAAATAATCTGTCTCTGATAAAGCTTATCTCAGGTAAAAATTAAAAACATGTTCCAAATCAATCTCTCTCTCTCTCTCTCTCTCTCTCTCTCTCTCTCTCTCTCTCTCTCTCTCTCTCTCTTTCTCTGTCATTAACACTAACCAATATCAGCAGAGTACTAAACACTGCAATGGTCACCAGCCCAAGAGTTTAATTTTCTCTGGCTGCTTCTCAATATGTTCAAATTTTTTTCTAAGCTCCAGAAACCAGCTTCAATCCATCTGGACAGGTTGGATCTACTTCAGTCTCCCAGACACAAGCAGCCAGAGTCCCAGGCCAAGAGGGATGATGGACAGGTCCAAGGCAGCAGACGACAGCCCACTATCCCAGGACGCCTGTCTTCCTCAGAAGTCCCCTTCCTTACCCCCTCAAGAGTCAACCAACACCCACCAAGTCAACTGGAAGCAGTTTTTTGGGAGAAACGATGCCCCTATTCCTCTTCACCTGCCTTTTTTATAATAAGCAAAAAGTCTGAAATGTTAGGATTCTGCCACTCCAGCTATATGACCACACATGCGCAGTTCAGTAGCTAAGTAAGGGATCTTAAGTCATCAGTGCACTGCGTGATTGCACAAAAGGACACAGCGAGGTCACGCAATCAGCACATGTGTAGTGTAGCTCCATAAGCCCACCTGCGCATGTGCAGGGGAATCCTTAAAAAGCCGGACACAGACACCTCCCTCTCCTTCTGCTCTCTCCTCCTCCTCCCCTCTCTCTCTCCTCCGCACGTGTCTCTGCCCCAGGCCTGGCCATGCTCTCTTCTGCCCCCTCTCCTAATAAAGCTCTGATACTGGGTTTTGTCATGCCTCTAGCCTCGTGACCTCTCTCACACGGTAACCAGTGCCATTTTTAAAACCAGCATTACCTCCTGCTCTTTCTTCTGTTCCCTTTGTTGGTGACTCTGCGATAGCCTCTCCCTAACTACTCTCTCTTCATGAAGCACCTTCAGCTTGTTCTTCTTGCCCGCTTCCTCTGCTTGTTCCATCTCCACCTTAAGGTCTTAGCTTCAGCTGCATTCGGTTTGTGCTGGCCCCCTTCCTTTCCTTACAAGTTCCCGTATTCTAATGAACAACCTCCTGTTTTTCTGATTTGTTTTTTGACACAGGGCCTCATGTAGCCCAGGCTGACCCTGAACTCCCGATGCCTCTGCTTCTGCCTCCCAAGTCCTGGGATTGCAGGCGTGTGCCATCACACCCTGCTCACACCTTTCTTGGCACTCTTTCCCACTGGGCTGCACCAGGGAAAGGGTTAATGTCTGTGTCAACTCTTAGACTCCCAACTCTCTTGATTTGAATGGAAATGGTCCCCATGGGCTCCTAGGGAGTGGCACAGTGAGGAATGTGGCCTTGTTGGAGGAAATGTGAAACTGGGGGGGGGGGGGGCTTTGAGGCTTCAGATGCTTGAGACGGGCCCAGTGTCACTCTCTTCCTGTTGCCTGCTGATCCAGATGTGGAGTTTTTAGCTAGAGTTTTTAGCTAGCTCTCCAGCAACATGTCCGTCTGTGTGCTGCCATGCTTCCTGCCATGATGACAACAGACTCAATCTCTGAACTATAAGCCAGGCCCCAATTAAATGCTTTCCTTTATAAGAGTTGTCATGGTCATGATATCTCTTCACAGCAATAAGAAACCCTAACAAAGACAAAAGTTGGTACCAAAGGCTGGGGTGCTGCTATGATAGGCAGGATCACGCTTTTGTTTGGAGGAATATGGAACACTTTGACTTTGGACTAGAAAAGCAACTGATACTTTAAGCAGGCCATACAGTAGGAGCATGGATGACAGTGGTGGTGAGGATGATGTGAACTGTGGGGATCTGGCTCAAGAGGTTTCAGAGGAGAAGAATATTAGCATGTAGCCTAGAGACTGTTCTTGTGATGTTTTGGCGAAGAATATGGTTGCTTTCCACCCTTGTCCAAAAACTCTGCCTGAGGCTAAATTGAAGAGTTATGGATTAACAGCTTTGTCAAAGGACCTTCCCAACAGTCTAGCACTGACTATGTTATGTGGCTATTAGTGGGCCAGTCTTATGCAGATCTATAATGAAAAGGAGCAAGCTGAGCAAGGAGAAATACAAAATGTACGGTTGGTGGAGGAATGGCGCACCAGGAAGTGTAGCAGGTTAAAGAAAAGCCTGATGCTAAGTGGAATAAAGGGAGTGGTGACCTCGGAGCAAGAACCTACCCAGCTAAGCTTCTCCTGTGAAAAGGAAATAAAGAAAAGCTTAGGGCCGGGCATGGTAGTGCACACCTTTAATCCCAGCACTCAGGAGACAGAGGCAGTCAGATCTCTGAGTTCAAGGCCAGCTTGGTCTACAGATTGAGTTTCTGGACAGCCAAGCTTAGGCAGTGAAGGAAACCATCAAAAACAGAAAGCTAATGAAAATGTTATTTGAACTAACAAAGACACCAATCCCTACATGTGTCTGGAATTATAATCTTTAAAATTAAAGAAAAACCTTTAATCCCAGCACTCAGGAGGCAGAGCCAGGCAGATCTCGTGAGTTCAAGGCCAGTCTGGTCTACAGAGTGAGATCCAGGAGAGGCACCAAAACTACACAGAGAAACCCTGTCTTGAAAAACCAAAAAAAAAAAAAAATGTATCTCAAAAGTTGATTTTTGAGAAACTTGTGTTTAATGGGTGATTAAATAAATAGTTCAAAAGTTACTTTACAGAGAATAACTTTTTATTAAAATCTTACATCATTCCCTTATCTGGAAAAATGATTTGGTAGCTCCTTTTTTTTTTCCGTTTTTGTTTTTGTTTTTTGAGACAGGGTTTCTCTGTGTCATTTTGGTGCCTATCCTGGACCTCTCTCTGTAGACCAGGCTGGCCTCGAACTCACAGAGATCTGCCTGGCTCTGCCTTCCGAGTGCAGGGATTAAAGGCATGCTGCGGTGGCGGGTGCCTCCACCGCCACCACCACCCGGCTGGTAGCTTCTTAATAAGATTCCTCTTGGAATATGCAATAAATGTCAGCAATTGAATTGATTAGACACTAGGCAGGAAATAAGAATATCTCTTGTTAAAAAAATTAGTACTGGGGATTAAACCTATGGTCTCATGAATGCTAGACACGTACTCTATCACTAACCTACACTCTCAACCCTCTACTTGGTTTAGTTGGTGAACAAGGCCACGGGCTTCGCTGTGACATCTTCAAGCACGTGTGTCATTACACCCTGTTCCCACTTAGCCACTCCCATCGCCGTTCTTATCACTGAGCCCTTTTGAGACAAGGGTCTTGTTGATTTACCCAGACTGGCTTTGAATTCACTTAGAAGCCCAGCCAGGTCTTGAACTTCTGATCCTCTTGCCTCAGCCTCCCAAGTTGTAGCGATCTGAGACTATACCACTAAATCCAGGAAGGAATCTCTTTAAGTCTTTCAAACAAAGGAAAGACAATGGGGGAAACCAGTGTTGGAAGAGCTAAGATGTCCAAGAGTCTGGTGAGACCACCCAGCAGCCAGGGCTACCATCCCTAGGCTCAGAGGAGCAAACACAAAATATTGTCTTATTCCAAGATACATATCTGTCCTCATCCTTGACTTTTAAAAGTATTTCACGTTGGGTAGATATAATCATATGAAGCGAATTCAGCCAATTTCACAAAAACAAATATCGTATGTTTTCTTTAATTTACAGTTTCTTGATTTTATTTAGAAATTAAACTGTCTGTGGGTCCACAGGGGACTAAGAGAAGATAAGGGAAAGAAAAGGAAGGATAGCAGACAATGTGTGAGAATATACTCAACATATAATACATAATGTATAAAACTTCTAAAAACTGCCTGATTGGACTAAAGGTCCACTCAGTAGGAGGGAGTTCATTCCTAGTACTGGAAACCCAGACAACTGCTCATGGCTGGAGAGGTCACAGACCCCAGAGGAGAACCTACTACTGCCATTTTCCCAAAGCCAGTGTAATTTCTAACTATATCTGTGATAGTCTGAATGTAATTGTCCCCCATAAGCTCACAGGAAGTGGCACTGTTAGGAGGTGTGGCCTTATTGGAGGAAGTGTGTCACTGTGGGGGTGGGCTTTGAGGTCTCTTTTGCTCAAGCTTCACTCAGGGTAGACTCAGACCACTTCATTTTTTCTTTTCCTTTTTTTTATTATTAAGAAATTTTCTATTCATTTTACATACCAACCACAGATCCCCCCTCCTCCCTCTTCCCGCCTCCCAGGTTTTCCCTCCAATCCTCCCCCCATTCCCACCTCCTCCAAGGCAAGGTCTCCTATGGGGAGTCAGCAGAGCCTGGTACATTCAGCTGAGTCAGGTCCAAGGCCCTCCTCACTGCACCAAGGCTGCACAAGGTGTCCCACCATAGGCACTGGGTTCCAAAAAGCCTGCTCATGCACCAGGGACTGATCCCGATCTCCCTGCCTGGGGCCCCCCAAACAGTTCAAGCTAAACAACTGTCTCGCGTATCCAGAGGGCCTAGTCCAGTCCCTCAGACTACTTCGTGTTACCTACGGGTCAAGATGTAGAATTCTCAACTCCTTCACCAGCACCATGTCTTCCTGCCATGATGATAATGGACTAAACCTCTGAAACTGTAAGCCATCCAGTTAAATGTTTTCCTTTATAAGAGTTGTTGTGGTCGTGGTGTCTCTTCACAACAATAGAAACCCTAACTAAGACAGTATTCTAAATACTTATCCTAATGCCCACAGATAAATGTAGTTCTCATCCCTCATCAAAGAAGCTTATTTTTGCAGCAGATGGAGGCTACTACAGAGGTCCACAACTGGTCAAAATGCAGAGCATACATGATGGTGGGGTGCTCAACCCAATTTATCCAACTGCAATGTAATCCCTGAACCCTACGATCGAGGAACATCATGGAAGAGGAGGGAGAAAGGATGAAAGAGCCAGAGGACCAGGATGCCTGCTACAAGATAGTGTCTTCCAGATATGACAAGGACCCTGAACCCATGAAATCTCAACAACGTGGTTGCCTAAGCAAGACCTACATAATAACAATGCCAGTTGATATGCCAATGTAGATGAGGGAAAATTCACGAGGTCCCACCCCGCGATGAAGAGCTGCAGGCAACAGTAACTGCCGAAAAGGAAGACTCAGTTTTCTGTGTGGATAAGACCTCCTGAGAGGTTATCTAATCCCAAGTGGTCAGCCCTAAGCACGTATGCGCGCATGTCAAATAATAGTAATTTAAGAAGAGGTCATGAATTTGACAAGAAGTAGAGGGGCATGGAAGGAGTTGGTTTAGGGAAAGAGTGGTAGAAATGATGTAAATTAAGTACTTATGTAAGAAATTCTCAAAAATTTTAAATAAAAACTAAAAATTCTTTTTACTTTTTGAGACAAGGTCTATCTGTGTAGCCCTGGTTGGCCTGGAACCTACTATGTAGACCAGGGTGGCCTCAAAATCACAGAGATCTGCCTGCCTCTGCCTCCCAAGTGCTGGGTTCAAAGGTGTGCACTACCGTGCCTGCCAAAACTACTTTTGAAAATGCAGGTTATGATTTTGTCCTGTGTAAAAGCTACTGTAGACAAGGCTGGAAGTGTTTGTCTAGCATGCATGAGGCCCCAGATTCAATCCCCGGCTTTAACAACAGCAAAAGAAGGTTCTAAAATTATATTTTGTTATAAAACTCAGTAGCGAAAACTTTCATTATTATTAATCTTACACTTATCAGTAAATACTAGGATTTCCCTGACGTTCATAAGTGGCGTTTTCATATCATTGTTATACAACTGCTACAAAATTAAATGGCTTGAAACAGCAACACTTGCTCATTTGCTCATTAGTATGCACTTGGGTAGTACTGAGAGGGACAGCTTGTCTCTTGGCCGTGTAGGGTTACGTGTGTTACCTCAGTACTCAGCATGAGTAAATACTAAAATACAAGAATATATTGTATTTTTTTTTTTTGGATTGGCTCAAAACAACTCCAGCTCAAAACAAGTCTTGCTTCTAGAATTTTCAGTCATTTGAAACAATGCTTTTTTTTTTCAAGTCAGTTTAAGCTGTGTTTTTACTACTTACCTACTAATGCTTAACTAGAGACTTTTTAGGGGAAAGATAAGGGCATGAAGGTGGGAGTAAAGTATCTCTGAGGATCAAGAAGAGGCATCTAGCCGGGCAGTGGTGATGGTGGCATACACTTTAATCCCAGCACTCGGGAGGCAGAGGCAGGAGGATCTCTCTGAGTTCGTGGCCAGCCTGGTCTAAAAAGTGAATTCGAAGACAGCCAGGGCAGTCACACAGAGAAATTCTGTCTGGAAAAAAATAAAACAAACAAACAAACAAGCAAACAACAACAACAGTAAGAAGCAACAAGAAGAAGTGGCATCTTAGCC
>CABHPQ010171032.1:0-24908 GCA_902168405.1 Peromyscus aztecus
CTCTTTTTCTTTCAAAAATAATTTTATGGACAAAAATTTCATCAACAAAGCTGTGGAACTTTGAAACATAGGAGCCCCATACGAAGCCAAGCATGTTGACTCCTGTTTATAATTTCAGTACTCTAGAGGCTAAAGCAGAAGTATACTCAGGATTTCAAGGCCACCACAGCTACATATTGACTTATAGGCAAGACTGGGCTAAAGAATGAAAACCTTTCTTAAAAACACTCACAAATAAACATAAGAATGCTCAGAAAATGTGGTGTCAGAAGCAGGCTTCCATAGGTTTCCCTGAAAATGTCAGGGAGTGAGTTGAGTTGAGGATGGTTGTGGAACAAAAGTGTATGATTACTTGGATTATAGAGCAGTGCTAAAAACTTTTGTATTTTGACACCATAATAAATTATGTTTATTTATATTATATAAATTATATATATTATATTATAATAAAGCATAATTATTTTTCTGCAAAGTGTTGCATTTTCTACTTAGTAGTGAATATCAAGAGTGTGTCTTTCACTATTCAACTATAAAAATAAAAACAAATATTAACAGACACACTAGGAGTTCAGTGAAATGGCTTTTTATCTTCAAATACAAAAGGATTTTAAGATAATTAACAATCTCTTTATATATTTTGTTGGAAATTTCCCAGAGGTGCTCAGCTATATGCATATGCACACATTTGTTTGAACATTCTTCTATATAGATCCTGTAGGAAATGCAGGGTGGACTGGTTCACCCTGATAACATGTCTCATTTCATATTCAGCCAACATTACAGTCCTTGAGAAGATGAATTGATATTAATTCTCCCACTCCCTACAGTAGGAAAGTAGCATTTCTCTATTTAAAGTTTGTTTTTATTGCCTTTGGCCATACCACACTGAACACACCCAATGTCATCTGAAAGTTTGTTTTTACTGTGCAAAAGAGAAATACTTTATTATGTTTTAAATTATTGTTGAAGTGCACAATTTTCAGAATGCTGAAAAATGTAAGTGACTTTGTTCATTAGGAAACATTTCTTCTTTGGCTGTAATAGACTTCAGAGGAAAACTATATTATTAAAGAATGTTTGTTTAAATTGAGGAAAGGATGGCAAGGTATTGGTGTAAGTTTTGTGTGTAACCTGTCCCTCCTTCATAAGTCTTAAATTCACTGACGTAGGTACCCCTAATGCATTTTGCATTTTACTAATGGATTGCTGTACCTGTACTGGTCCAAGTGTAAATTACTAACATAAGGCCTGATTAGAGATTCTAAAATTACTTATTTGGTAAATGGTTTCAGATTACTGCTCCATTTTTCCATTATGGAATTTACTAACGGGAAGGATAATAATGCTGTTTGGTATTTCCTTTGGTTTTACTTGTCACTACAATATCTATTGTGAGTGAATACTTAGGAGTAATTATGCCTTTTAAGTATCATAAACATTAACAAATGCTATTTGATTCACTTACAAATGATATGAGTAGAGCCATGAAATTTTCTTAACCTTTTCTCCAGCTCAATAAATCACAAACAGACAAGAACTTGAAGCACGATTTCAGTAGGAAATCAGCAGACAGATGTAGCACACATTCCCAACAAAATAATTCAGAATCTGTTTCAATTTATCAAATGCCTACTTTATCTGTCAAAGCAATGTCCCTACTTAAATAAAGGGCATTGTTTCTGCAGCAAGGGAAAGGGTCTGATGCATTGTTATCTGCAAATGGATGGTGGAATAATGGAACAACAATCCGTGTTTCAAACTAAGAGATCAAAGGCCGGAATGCATTACAAATCTTGTTAAAATAAATGAGGGTTAGAGCATAATTCCAATAAAGACATTTGTAGTCCTCAACCATCTCTCACTCTTTTCAAGAGACCTTTAAGATGAATCTTAATCCCACCATAAACACCAAAAGGTTTTAGTGTTTCTCTCCAAGAAGTTCAATACTCCAAGGGATAGAGTTGTAGAATTCTCATGTAAGCTCTCATGTATATCAGAACCTTTTTATGCACTCACATTGTAGAATTTTCCCAGCATTGTGGATTGTCCTATATGCTGCATTTTTCCATATATATAATATTCAAGGACACAAAATATTTTTCATATTATTTTTAAATGTAAAAATATTTGATTATGAATATGCTAGTGAAAATAATATTCTTATTTTGTTATTGTAATCATTCAAAAATACCCTTTATTGTAATTTTCTTCCTTTATTAGTACTAGAAATGAAACATCTACTGTGAATCCTTTCAAGTTTAAGATAAAATATTTCTTTATTAGGAATACTAAAAAATGAATATAAATGTATATGAATTATAAAAATTAAAGTATTTTTACCTATACACAGTTACCTTTAAATCCCCACCACTGTCAGGCTCAAACACGTTTTTGAACCTAATCATACCAGGTATTTAAGATGACTCCTGCAGACTACTTAATCTGGATCTGACATGTGGCAACATGGCCTGATGTATTTGTCCTCTGCATGGCTGAAGGTTGTCTCTTTTTTTTCCTAATCGAGCTGTTTGTTTAGATTTAGTTATTTATAATGTACCCATGGCATTCGTCAGTAATTGGAGTATATTTTAAAAACAAATCTATAGCCATTTTTCTTGTAAAGCAATTCTGCATTCATAAATATCATTTGACCTATATAGTTACTAAAAGAATTATCTTCAAATGATGACACAGACACCTAAGACAACGTACATTCAGACAGTCCTGCATGGCCTAGTGTTTATAAGTGACTAGTTAGCTAATAAAGTCATATTAATAAACATTAACTGACTTAATGGAGTCCTTAGAAATGAAAAAAATTCTGTCGTGTTTCAAATAATTTAACATAAATTGTGACATTTGCTATCTAACATTAAGGTTATGTAATAGTGAGATTAAACATCATTTCACCATGTAACAGTAACAAAAGCAATAAACGATTGGGTTATTGAGAAATATTCCAAGCAAATGTGAGTCACAAAGTACAAAAAATATGTTGGTATTGAGCTGAAATTATGATATTTATAACTGAAATGCTCTTTTATTCACCCCAACCTTGGGCAGAGGTAACTTCCACCAATACACTTTCTGTTCACAGTCCTATATAGTTTACAGGTGTTACAAGCAAACTTACTAACAACCCTATAGAATTGTTCCAAACAGGTGTTACAAGCAAACTTACTAACAACCCTATAGAATTGTTCCAAACTGTTTAACTGGTTGGAATTAAAGGCATGTGTCACCACGCTTGGCTGTGTCCTTGAACACACAGAGACTCTGCCTGCCGTGTGATCAGATTAAGGGCATATTGATTTAAGATTTACGATTAAGGGCATCAGATTAAGGGCAATATGTTTAAGTAGCTAATATAATCATCACCCTATGATACTTAACATATCCTATCTTCCAGTATGTACTGTTTAAAATTATGTGCACCAGAAAGAGGAAATCAATAAAACTACATCTTATCTTCAGGGATATCACAAATCTATACTGAAAGTACATCTTCAGTCTTTCAATGATTTTGTTTAAATTATTTCTACCATCTCAAATCCTCCATGTCATATAAATATATGTAGACAAATTTCTAAACACTCTTATTAAGTAAGAAAGAGAGCCAAATATAGGGGTGAAAGCCGTAGAGATAAGCAAAATAGTGAAGCCACCAGCTAACCTTACTCACCACACCACATAGCTTCCTAAGACAAAACTGAACCTCTTTCTTTCTAACCTGCGCCTTTATTGCCTTGATGTTCTGCCATCTCATTGGTTCTTAGCCCAGCCACCTCACTTCCTCGTCACTGCCTGTCTGTACAGGCCTCCAGGTCTCTATGGTTGGTATTGGAATTAAAGGCATGTGTCACCACGCTTGGCTGTGTCCTTGAACACACAGAGACTGTCATGTGATCACATTAAGGGCATGTGCCACCACCACCTGACTTTAGTTTATAGATGGCTATGTCCTCTGATATCCAGGAAAACTTTATTCATTAACATACAAATAAAATATCACCACACATATATAATTGAATCCCCAAAAGAAATTATTCTTTAAAATATATTTAGAAACATGCAATATACCAGTTTTTATTATTTCTATCTTACCTTCAACAAACTCAAAATCAATATGATATATAATGACAAACCCTTTGTTGATCAAGAACCATGTGTGTATAGATTAGCACAGATATACTCCTCTGCCACTAGTCATCAATCTCCCTACTTATTATTTCATTCTATGGCAATAATTAATACTTAGGAAATGCTAAAAAATTATCATACTTCAAGGTCTACTTTATGACTTATGATACACAAGACTTTAATCAAATTGTAAATTTTTCTATTCCTCTGATTCCTCCTCAGTAAAATGGAGATATTCACTTCTATATGTTGTTGATAGCACGAGATTATAAAAATACAATAAAAATACAATTTATTTTGTAATTATTTAGTTTATAACTAGTGTTCAATAATTCAAATGACTTTTATAGTTAAATTTTACTTTGCCATACGTAACGTTTTGGAACACAGGCTTTGTACTTGTTGTTTTCTTAGTTGTGTTCATATTACTTCTATGTTTCTTCCTGTCCAACTTTGGAAAGATTCAGTCCTCTCATGATTTCTCAGTTTCCTCATCTATGAAATAAAGAAAATACCAATTACTAGGTAAAGTTCTTCGCTGCTCAAATTTTCTCATTTAAATGAACATTAACCATTGTAATCTCAGTTTGTTGCTAGCTAACAGCCTAGCCATTTTGAGTACACAGTTAATATTTTCCACTTTACAGTGCATTACTTACAAGGCATGGGGACATTGTAATCTGGGTAGAGGTGACCATAGCAACCTTTACTCATAACAAGATTCTACAAATGCAATGAGGTATCAAAGGAGCGTAGTAACATGTGTTACTCTCTGGTAAACCTATTATTAGGACCAAAAACTCATCACAAGAATATTTTAAAATATATTTGTTAAAGTGGCCTTAGAATCCTAGCACTTCAGACAGTGTCAGGGGTGGGCTCACTCTTGTGGCATGGATCTGAAGCTGGAATAGTCATTGGTTGGCTACTCCCACAGTCTCTGTGACACTTTGACCCCAGCACATTCCATAGACAGGACAGACTGTAGGTTGAAGGATACTTGGCTGGATTGGTTTCCCAATTCCTTCACTGGAAGTCTTGCCTGGTCCCAGGAGATAACGAGTTCCCTGTGATCCCTTACTGCTTGGAGTCTTAACTGGGGTCATCCTTGTAGATTCCTGGGAGTTTCACTGGCACCAGGTTTCCTCAACCTTGAATTCTCCCTTTTCCAGTCAACTTTTTCAATACTCTCTCCCTCCATTCCTCATCCACCTGATCCATCATGTTCCCATCCTCACCAGTCCCTGTCCAACAACAAAATCTCTTTCATTTCCCCTTCCCAGAGAGATTTGAGCACAACCATTGAGCCTTCCTTGTTACCTAGCCTCTCTAGGTCTTCGGATTATAACATGGTTATCCTTTATATTTCAGCTACTACCAACTTTTAAGTGAGTTTATACCTTGTTTGTATTTACAGACCTGGGTTGCTTCACTCAAGATGATTTTTTTTTCTAGTTACATCCATTTACCTTCACATTTCCTGATGTCATTGTTTTTAACAGCTGAGTAATACTCTATTGTGTAAATGTACCAAATTTCCTTTATCTATTCTTCAGTTGAGAGACATTTAGGTTGTTTCCAGATTCTGGCTATTACAACTAAAGTTGCTTTGAATATAGTTGAGCAAGTGACCTTGTGGTATGATTGAGCATCCTTTGGGTATATGCCCAAGAGTAGTATAGCTGAATCTTCAGAGACGTAGGATAGAACCAAACACAACTGCAAAAAAAAAAAAAAAAAGTCAATGTAATGATGCCTAATGATACTCTTCTATACTCATAGATTGATGCCTAGCCCAATTGTTAACAGAAAGGCTTTATCCAACAAGTGATGAAAATAGATGCAGAGACCCACAGTCAAACATTAGTCTGAGTTCATGGAATCCTTCTAAAGAGAGGGAGAAAGGATTGTACTAGCCAGAGGTGTCAAGAACGTCATAAGAAAACCAACATAATTAATTAACCTGGGCTCATAGGGGCTCACAGATACTAAACAGACAACCAGGGAGCCTGCACGGGACTGACCTAGGCCCTCTACATATATGTGATGATTGTATAATTTGATCTACTTGTGGGACTTCTAACAGTGGGAGTAGGGGCTGTCTGACTCTTTAAAGACTCTCTTCCTCATACTGGGTTACCTTGCCAAGCCTTAATACTGTAACTTGATATACCATGTTTTGTTGATATCCATGGAAGATATGCTCTTTTCTTAATAGAAACAGTGAAGGAGAGGATTTGGGTCGGGGACAGAGGGAATGTTGGTGATAAACTGGGAAAAGAAGAAAAGGTGAAAGTGCAGCCTGGGAATAAAATAAATAAATAAATTTTAAAAAAGAAGAAAAAGAAAATGTGATATTAGAAAATCATCGTTTGGGAGGTGAGTATATAGAAATTAATGCATAGTGCCTTTTGGATGATCTCATTTTGTTCCTAATTTCTTGTTGTTAGTACATTCTAAACTTATAATGAAAAAGTTAATCAAGGACCTAAGAATATGCATCCATTGAGAAGAATATATTCAAATGGGACACTGGGGTTTCCTCATTATTGTAAACATTAAGGACAGATAGGACTTAGCCTTCTTTAAAACAGTTTTTTTGTTTTTTTTTAAAGTAGAAATACACATGAGAGGAAAGCACAGCTAACATGACATGTAATAGAGAATTCGCCACAATGGTGGCACATTTGCTACTTAGACAGCCTAAAATACATTCTGATTTCTGGAACTTTGGATTTGCAAATCAACCAATAACTCCTGACCTTGAAATAGCATAAGGAAAGGTTGAAGCTTCAACCTTCACTGACTTCTTACAGTTTGCCTTGATTTTAAGGAAGGACTAATGCCAGGTTATAACACAAACATGATGCAGTTTGGAAAGTTGTACCAATCTATTTTACATGTCAGCTATTGAGGAAACAGAAACATTTGTCAGATTAGCAAACTTCAAACACAATTATTTGTCAGAGTATTAAATTGATTCAAACTTGAGTTCCCTCAAGGCGAGGGAACTCAGTGAGGGAAAATTCCAACACCATTCCCCAGCAGCAGACTCAGAAGACTATCTAAATGAGATCCATAGTTTAAAAAGTCACTGGAAAGAATGTTAAGGAAAAATGAGAGCAATCGTTATTCACAAAGAGTGTCCCAAACTGGACAGGTAACAATGAGGAAGTTTGTTTCCATGAGGCTGATATAGTATCCTGCATTTGGTTGATGTCACCATCAGGTAAATTTGAAGAAGTTCTTTAAAGGTCAATGTTGATTTTACAATATTAATTATTACTTCTTCAAATGTTTGTTTTAAAAGCAGTTCTAATTACACTATAAAGCATTATTTTAATGCTGAAAATTTCCTTAAAATAAGTGATTTACAACAATATGTGTAGGGTATTGTTTAAATTGAAGTATGGCATGGATGGTGAAATGAGTATTTTTAGATTTTGTATATGTATATATAATATATATATATATTATCAAAGGTCACATTTTTAAAAATTCTACTCAACGTCTTGAAAATTTTTACTGCTTTATTTTAAATTTCTATTGATAATATTAGGTTGCTTTTAAATAATTTTTAAAATGTTAATGGTATTAAGATATTTTCTCTACAAAATGTTGGGAAACTATAAGGGCTTTAATGATGACAACAATATTAACGATGCATTAATGTGATTAATAGAAGAAAACAAAATAGATTAAAGTACCTAAAATAATGCAATGATTTAAAACAAGAATGCCTCTGTCAATATTGTCAATAACCTTCTGAAATATAATGTGTGCTTTCACACAAAATTAATATGATTTCTTGCATGTAAATTACCACATTCTAAACAAAAGATATCTTCTAGACCATTTTAATCTTTGATACATTTTACATATGGTACTTTCAAATTCATATTTCAGTGTTGACATATTTCAAATAAAGAAAATGGACTGCTGTAATTCTTTGTATGCTGTTTTCATTCAATTAACTCTATCTTTCTTTTTCTAAGCAAACAAGATGGCAATTTACTCAAAGTCAGCCCATAATAACATATATCAGCCCGAGTTGAACAAACACAGTATTGCTCATGCAACACCTTTTAAAATCAAACAGTTTTAAATAAAAGCAAACATGCACATAAATAGTGTTTCCCTTTGGAATTTGACTGTTGACAGAAAAATGATAAAAACATAAAAATGGTTTGAATTTGAAAGGTAGTTAAATAATTCAGGAAATGTTTTATTAACTGATAACAAAGGGACAGGGTTTTGGTCCTTTCATGATGCAGCAATGAAAGAGCAAATTATATGGTATGTGGCTTTTTTTTTTTAATTGCTGAAGTTCTTCCTTCTTCCTAACTGTATTGAAATTTCACAAGGGAGTGGAAAACCACATTCTTATCAAGTACAGACAAAAGCAAAATTCTGTTTCAATATCTGTGTTTTTGCTTGTAAATGTTAGTTGCAACATTTGCAAAAGTGAACAAAAAGTACATAGTTGTAAAATGTGAATGTGGTTTGTATTTCTAACATACTATAACAGAAATTTAGAGGAAGTAGAGTTGAAACTAGAAATAGACACCTTAACACCTTTTGATATATGTGTTCTATAACTTGGATGGTTATATACATAGGAATATGATAAACTGTCAGCCTTATGAAATCAAAACAAAAAGTTATCATCTCCAAATTAATATTGATCAAGAATTTCTCATCATTTAGATAAAATATATGTAATAAAAATATTTTCAGAAAAAAATCTAATTTGAATTAACATTCAAAATTGCACACTTAAACTACCTTTGCTATTACTATGAACTTTCATTTTTATATCAGTTAATAGAAAGTTAAACACACACTTAACAAGTCTTGTCTTACTAAAGCCATATGATGGAGTATAGATAAGAATGTTTAAAAAGACTGGAACTGTGTGCTGTTAGCTTGGAGTCAAGATTTTTTTCATTTACTAAGAGTATAGCAAGTTGCTCATGATGATGATCCACACTTCAGCTAAGGAAAGAAGACTAAAGAACACAGCTAATCAGACACTTTTACAAATCTGTTTTTCCTTCTGTAACATGGGAATTTTAACCGTGGAGTTAGTTTGTTGCCCATAGCTTATAGAACTTTATTCCTGGACAGGAATGAATGACATTGTGTATCCATTCGTAGAAGTTCTGAAAAATACTTTGTGTATGTTTATTACATTACCTGCTACCATTGGTATGAGGAGCTTGATATTCTTATTTTGTACAGTATGTAAACAGAGGGAGAAAATGTTTATAATACTTATTATGAGATTTTGCTTCTAATTTGTAAACTCCAAAATATCAGGCATAAAATGTTAAATAATACAGTCCTGTCAGCATGGTATCATTTTTAGAATGATCTTTAGAAATAATTCTTAAGTAAAGTTTGTAAGTTAGTGTGATGCCAGAATATACAGTGAGAGATAAATACATATTAGCACAAAATAGAATACAGAGTGCAACCTTGCAACAATAAATAGTGCACACAATTATGTCTTGGATATGATATTATGCACCAACAGGATAAATTCAATAACATAATCAAAGGTGCCTGACATAACATTATTTGTGTACAGGCAGCTATAAAATGCACATTGACATGAGACCTATCATTTAACAACAAAAAATATATTTAAACTATATTAGAGTGGTATATTGAGAGAATTTTTTTCTTAAGTGCTTCATATTGATTCTTTAAGGAAAAAGTATTTCTGAAGTTTCTGAAACAGAGATGAATATTTACACAGTACTATCACTGTCTTTATTTAGTAGAAGAAAGAACCAGTATTAAATTTGTGAACTATGCTGTGGATCTCCTACCCACTACTCGTCTCAAGGGCATGTCTATGGATATCATGTTTGCATATCACTTTCTGACTTCCCACCTGAAGGTATTAGTTTATAGGCACTGCTGCAAGGCAAATAATATTTTCTAATGAATTGACCTATAAATAGCCTCATTATTGACAGTTACAGTGGAATAATGTATGTCTGTGAGAAGTCATAAAATTCCTTGCCACTGTTTAAATGGGTTATATAATATGGCTTCTGATTTTGAATGTATATGGTGATAAGTTATAACCATCATTTACTTGAAGGGAACTATTTGAGTGTAGTTTATGCAAATCTCACTACTGGGTGGTATACTCAATGCATCTCAAGAAATACATTGTGTACTTACTGTTGGTTAGTCTAAGCAAGCATATTGTTCAGTCTTAAGCTCATAAAAATTCTTGCATTGGTGAAGGTGATGAAAGACAAAATACACAGAAGAAAAAGTTGATGGAAATCACTTTTCTTTTTGTTAGCTAGTTTTTGTTATTTTTCTTGTTGCCATTTGAACTTTAAAAGTAATAGGCACAGATAATTTTATGAATTTTGAATTCCCCTTATATGAAATAAATATATATACATACATTTACAAGTAATATGTATACAAGTAAATGTATATATATATATATATATATTTGTATATACATATAAATGTAACATAATGTACCTTGTATTTTATTACACAATATTTATTAGATAGCATTTATTACACTGAAATATAAGCCAGCCATTCTTCTATGTTCTACAAATTTACATGTTGAACAAAATGACAATAATCTCTGTCTTCAAAAAGCTCATATTCAGGAATATATTACTATGATAAAATTTATTAGATTGTTATGATAGGTGGGAGGTTGATTGCTTAAATTAAAAGTTTTCTTTAAAGATACGTAAAAATGCATTAATTGTGATCTAATTTTCACTGTCATTTTGATAAATCCATTTTGTATACTTGATTCATAAATCCTGAACTTAGCATATTTCTCATTTGGAAAGAACTAGTCATATTTTTAAAATATGTGACCATGAAATTATAAGTTTTTTTAACAAAAACTAATAAACAAAGAGAACTAGTAATTTAAAGTGAAACATGCTTTGATTTTTAAAAAAATGACATCTATTTATTCTATCACTCATCTGAATTATCTCCCTGGCTGCCTTGGTCATGAATATACAGTGTGAAAACTTAGTGATACCTAGGTTTACTTTTGTTACAAAGAATATTATTTGTTTAACAGTTCCATGGAATGTGTGTTTTTGGTTTGTTGACATCCAGAGTCCACTTCAAATCAATGTAATATTAATTCCTAAAATGAAAGTATTTATAATAGCAAAAAAATTATTAATTTTACATGACAAGTTATTAAAGAATTTATCCTTATACATCTTTCTAGGAATATTAGAAATACTTATTCAAAAATGAAGAACTACTGAATAAACTACAAAAATGAAACTATTTGTTAAGACATAATCTTTCGCCGGGCGTTGGTGGCGCACGCATTTAATCCCAGCACTCGGGAGGCAGAGGCAGGCAGATCTCTGTGAGTTCGAGGTCAGCCTGGGCTACCAAGTGAGCTCCAGGAAAGGTGCAAAGCTACACAGAGAAACCCTGTCTCGAAAAACCAAAAAAAAAAAAAAAAAAGACATAATCTTTCTAAGGACTCATTTATGAATGATTGTTATATTTATATATAAATAATATATAATTTTAAATGTGTATGTAAAAACTGTAAGGACATTCTATCTTTTGCCTTAGATATATATTTAGGGGAGAAGTGTAAGTTGCAGGGGCATTAATAATATGCTTAATGTTTCTCAGGAATTGGGAATATTGATTGAATCACACCTGTTAAATACAAATGCCATATTTTAACACTGTAAAATGTTGGCTATTTTGGAATTTGTTTCCATAATATGTAAATGATATAAATTTTCTACAATTCTAACTTCTATTCTAAAGTGAATGAAAACAGAAGAATCAATTATCATTCATTAAAATATCAAAGAATTGGAAAGTTTTCTCGACCATCCAATCTTCAGGACCTTTCAACTAGTGGGCATTACAAAAGCAGCGTGAGATGGTGTGAGATAAAAAGGACCAAATAATAATGAAATAAATGCCAATTTTTGACAACAAATTTAGAGACCTATATTTCACTTGGTGGACACATGTGTTTTGTTCTCTGAGTTCAGAGCATGAGGAATCTAAGACTGGACTGAAGGCCATAGATCTTCAAAGGCGGCACTATCCATGACACTAAGTACTGTAGTATTTGCAAAGATATACAGTAAAAGTGATTGCTTAATGACAACTTGAAAATGAAAAACTCCTTGCCTAATTAAAAATCTGATAATTAATGGTACCCATATTGAACTCTTCTAGAGTTCGTATCCATTTTGAGTTACAAATCAAAATCTAGGTGTATGCTGTGAGTTTTTATGTGTCTTCAAAACTAGAGCCAGCTAATGATAGATGGTATGCTTAACAATACTTTACCTAAAACTTATGAAAGTATTTCAGGATTATGAGGGAAAACTGAAGCTGCCTTCAAATATGATCCAAAGCATAGGACCAGTCAACTATGGACAAGGAAGTCATAAACACATGACTGTTAAATTCCATTCCTTCCAGCTTTCTGAAGTTTACTGCCTTCTGTGATTTGTAGTCCAGATATCTCTTTGTTTTTCATTAATCTAATTTTATCTTTATGAAATTGAAACCCTGATAGCAATAGTCAAAAATATTGTAGTAACAAAGGTCAGTAACACAACTCCATTGAATTTATCTACTTTGCAGAGAGAAACAACACAGACTCCAGAGACTAGATTATATTGCTGAATCCTGGTAGTCTGAGAATGATTAGGCAGAAGGATATTACTGCTACTAAGGGAGAAGGCTGCAGGTCTGCTCTTTGCTTTATATAACCCATAATTGTGGGAATAAACATAAAACTAAGACATTAATCAATAATGAGGAAAATGGGCTAAGCAACAGAAAGTGCACCTGACAAGATTACAACTTTTGACAAAGGTGAGGATAGTACCCACACCAAAATTTAGCACACCAATGTCCATTTTATTTATTCATTCATTTGTTTGTTTGTTGAGACAAGGTTTCTTGTGCATAGCCTGGGCTGTCCTTGAGCTAGCTTTGTAGCCCAGGCTGGCCTTGAACTCATGGAGATGCTCCGGCCTCTGCCTCCCAAGTACTGGGATAAAAAGCATGTGCCATGACCACCTTGCTAATGTCCATTTTAAGTTGAAGGTTTTATTTAAATCCATAAATCCATAATCATTTTAAAAAGTTCGAGTTTCTTGAGTTCTGAATGTATTAGTCCATTTGATAAGATATTAGTCATCTATCAGATGAGAAGTTGATAAAATCTTTTCCCATTTTGTAGGCTGCCCTTGTCCTATTGATGGTGTTCTTTGCCTTAAACAAGTTTTTCAGTTTCATGAGGTACCATTTATTGATTGTTGATTCTAGTGCCTGTGCTATTGGTAATCTATTCAGAAAGTTGTGTCCTGTCCTGACACATTAAGGCTGTTATCCTCTTTCTCTTCTATCAAGTTCATTGTGTCTGATTTTATGTAGAGGTCTTTGATCCACTTGGGTTTGAGTTTTGTGCAGGATAATAGGTATGGATCTGCTTGCATTCTCCTACATGAAGATATCCAGTTTGACTATCATCCTTTTTGAATATTCTTTCTTTTTTCCAGTGTGTAATTTTTGGCTTCTTTGTCGTAAGTTGGTATCCATGGGGAGTGACTTTATGTCTGGGTCTTCAATTCAATTCTATTGATCAACATGTCTAGTTTTATGCCAATACCTTTACAGGCAAATGTATGCAACTAAAAAAAAAAAATCATCCTGATTGAGGTAAACCAGGCCAGAAAGGCAAATATGGTATCTACTCATTTACAAGTGGATGTTAGGTGTTAAGTAAATGATAATCAAGCTACAATCCACAGACCTAGAGAGGTTAAATAAAGAGGAGGGCTAGAGGGGAGAAGTATGCATCTCTCTGTGAAGGGGAAAATGAGTATATTCTACAGGTGTTCTGGGAAGAGTGGAGGCAGGAGCAGGGGTTAGCAGGTTGGGGGATGATTGAGGGAGAAAGTGTAGGGAGAGACAGCTGAAAGTAGGGGCATTCAGAGGGGTGGTGTGAAAACTTAGTGCAGTAGAAACTTCATGGAACCTATGAGGGTGACCTCAGTGAGGACTCCTAGTAATAGAGAATATGGAGACTGAACTGGCCATCTTCTGTAGTCAGCAGAGTCTGCCAGTGGTGGGTCTGGGTTACATTTGAATAGTTGTTGGTCAAGGAGTCCAGTGGCGATGCCTAATCAACAAAGGCTGATGCTAGATCAGAAGGTTGCTCTCTGAAAATTGCCAGTGAGGACCCATTGCCCAAGACAGCTTTTAAACATCCCATTGAACTTAGAGAGAACAAACTGGTGTGGACTTGGGGCCTTCATCCCTGTGTTCTAAGCTCTTTGGTGCAAGATCAGTGCATTGAACACTTGTCATCAGAGGCTTCCTCTGGCAGCCGATGGGAGAAGGTGCACAGATCCACAGCCACACATAATGCACAGAGTCTAAATTAGAGGTCTCCATTAGGTCTCTCTTCTCTGAGATCTGGGAACCCTGCAGGAAAGACTGTAGGAGTCATAGGGGATGGAGGACATAATGAAAACATGGCACACTGAATCAACTAAGCAGGGTTCCCAGAGACTCACAGAGACTGAAATGACAAGCTCACAGCCTGAATGGGTCTTCATCAGGTCCTCTGTGTATATGCCATGGCTGTTATCTTGGTATTTTTGTGGGACTCCGAACAGGGGGATCAGGAGTATCTCATTTGCCTGCTCTTGAGACTCTTGTCCTACTGAGTTGCTTTATTCAGTCTCGATATGAGGCTTTTTGCCTTGTCTTACTGTACCTTGTTTTGTCCTGTTTGGCGGTTGTCTCTAGGAGGCCTGCTTCTTTCTGAAGGGAAACAATGCGGGAGTGGGTCCCCAGGCAAGGGTAGCTAGGAAGGATTGAGGGAGGAAAAAGTGTTGTTGGGATGTAATGTATGAGAGGGGAATCTACTTTGAATAAAAAAATGTGGTCAGCAACAGTATAAAATAAAAACATACTGAATTTGAAAAACAACATAAATAAATAAATAAATAAATAAATAAATAAATAAATAAATAATTTAAGAGGTTTAGTTTTCTGACATATTTAGTAATGAATAACCTTACAAGTCTCTTACAAACATGCTTGATTTTTAAAAGGGCATGTCAACTTTTCTCAAATGTTTACCTACAATTATGTGAAATGGAAACTAGTATTTCTGTGGTAACTGAGTAAATATATTTATACAGATCAACAGAAAATTGACTCAGTAGTCCATTGATGCATATGGACGTGACTGTGTGTGTGACTGTGCATGTAACAATAATAATTAAAGAGGTCACGAATTGAAGACAAAGTTGGAGAGGCACAAGGAGAATAGGAAGCAGGAGAAGAAGACAGATGTGTCGAGGGGGGATGGATATGATCGCAACTTGTACAAAATTCTCAAAGAGCTAATAAAGTAGGCAGCAAAAAATGCAGTTGAATATATGAAAGCACATGGATATCTATATCTATCGATTCCCCAGGGTCCAGGGAGGTTCTGCTATGTCCGGCGTGGGATATCAGGGGAAATATCTATGTACACTATGTTCTTATGTCTGTTAACTTTAATCCTCTAAGACAAAAGTACATCAATTCACTATAGCTCTACCAGGCATTCAAGGCAGGAACAACTCTAGACATACCAAGCTCTATATCTGTCTACTCTATTTCTCTGGGATGAAATCCTGTCTCCATAACTACAGTTCCATCCAGTTCACCAGCTCATAGTCCTGCTAACAACTAACGGGTATGCTTTCAGCCTCCTCTTCATCCTCTGTATCCTCTTTCTCCATCTCTGCTGCTTTCTACTCCTGGCACTCAGAAAACTCTACTGGAGATCTGCTTACCCTCTATGGAACCTCTGTCATCCTCTCTTCTCTCTCCCATGCTGTTCTGTCTTTGTCTACAGAAAATACCTGTCCTTTCTTTCCCAAGACACATGGTTCCCTGCCTCCTCAGGAATGTTGTTTTATCTCTCACCTTGATACTCAAAAACCTCTTTTGTTTTCAGTCAAAATGCTCTGGAGAACCACCAGGCCTCCTCAAGGTGAGGGGATGGTCTGACCTTCATTAGCAAAGGAAATAATGCTATGCATCTCCCTCCAGCTTGTCTCCTAAACTCAGCAGGGCAGTTAGTAACTTAGTAGGTTCAGCAGGTCTGGGGAGCTGAACTGTTTACCAATAGGTCTGGGCATGCAAGGATTTCATAGCAGAAGACAGCTGGAATATTAAAGGATGGGTAACACCAAATATTCATAATAAATGGCTTTGCCTTTTGACAGACCCTTGGCCGGTCAAAGTTCAGCTTTAATACACAGCTGAATCTCTATGATATATTCTTGCGGCCAGCAAGATATATCGATATTCTTTTCACTAAAATCCTCAGTAGTCATAAGTTTTCTATTGAAATTTTTATTGTTTTTACTGTTTCTTTTCAACTTTTTCTCCTTTACAAATGGTCTTACTATGTAACCCTGGTTGCCCTTGAACGTTCTGTGTACACCAGACTGGCTTGTGGTGGAACTCGTCTCTGCCTCCCAAGTGCTGGTATTGCAGGTGTGTGCCACCACACAAAGCTAACCCTCAAACTCATTCACTTACTCACCAGCAACCAGTAATACACATGAATTGTCTTGTGTTTACTGTAGAGCATATTCACATGTTGACCTTGGGTTCTAGGGAACAGGAGCGCAAGCCTTATGGGATGCTTTAATGGTTTATTATTATTATTATTATTATTATTATTTCCATTATTATAGATGAAAACTTATTTCTAGTAATTACAAAAACAAATTCCATCTGAAAACAATAAGTAGAAGATTTGCTCAAAATAAGCCAGCAGGCATTCTGTTTAGTCTTCTTCCCCACGTCCTTCCTCCAGTCTCCTCTTCTAGACCACTTCACTGGGCATTCTGATTCCCTGGGTGTGGAATTAATCTATTGAGTCTTTCATTTTGTCAGCACTGGCTATGTAAACAGTTCAGTAAGGATTAACCATCACAAGGAATATTACCGACGACTGTCAGAACTTTTCTTCCCTCGTAAAGGATGGCTGTAAACAAGGAATCCACAGTCAATCTGCAGTTATGCTCATGGTAAACAATCCCTCCCTTCTTTATCTTGTGTCAGAAATCTCACTGTAAACAATCAGTCTTCCTGTGATGATATTGTTCTAATTGTATTTCCGCTGCTCTGGTAAAATATCCTGACTGCAGGCAAGTTAGGGCCTGTGTGATTTCTTTTTAGCTAAAGGATTCTAGTTAGAGTCCTTCACTTCAGGGAAGTCACAGTATTAGGATCATGGACCAGATAGTCACATCATATTCATAGCCAAAATGATTACAGGATATTGTTTGATTACTAATTGACGTGGAAGGGCTCAGCTCGCTGGGGGTAGTGCCTCCCCTAGGAAGTTGACCCTGGTTTGTACAGAAGTTAGCCTATGAGAAACATTCTGCAATGACGTCTGTTTCATCAGTTCATGCTCTGACTTCACTCAGTGATGGAGTGTGACCTAAGAGGTGTTAGATGAAGCAAGCACTTTCCTCCTCAAGTGGCCATAGTCATAGTGTTTATCAAAGCAAAGGAAACCTTGCATTTTATGCAACAGCATATATTTTTGATAAATTTTTGAGAGAATAAATTATGTGCCCCATTGGAAATACAGGACACACATCTTACGTTGTACCTTATGCCAAACATTTTTTTTTCTTCTGCTTGTTACAACTTTATGTGTTCTACCTATATACTAAAATACTTTACTCATATAGACACAGCACATCTATAAAAATGAAAAGATTTTTTGGATGGTACTTGACTTGATTTTAGTCCAATAGTAAGTTAATGCTAAAAAGGAAATAAAATCATATTTCTACTGCCTCAGGCCCCAATAATTTCTACACAGTAAAGAGTGTTTGAGATTTTTATTCAAATATTATCCATAATAGGCTTCCTATTTCACTTTTAGTGTACACTCTAATTACAATCCTTACTTTATCCATTGTGGATTTTATCATTTAGGTTGTCTTGAAAAAAATTAAAAACAAAGCCAAGAAAGTACACTAAATTGCCATAAAATCCTTCACAAAATAGGAAATGGAATAGCTATATTGATTATTTTAGTGTTAGAGAGGTTTTGTGGCTACAGGATTGGCACCTTCTGAAGTTGCATTTTCTCTTTTTGGTTGTTAAGGTACTATTTAATGAACCAGTTCCGTCATTTAGTCAATAGATGTATTCTTGTCTTCTAAAAGAGTTACAATACTTTCCTAATACTCCCTCATTAATGAAATAGAAATGGCTAAAGTGTTTGACAAATTGGGCTTAATTAAAATGCACATTTTCTTTCAAAACAATACATGTTCTCTTACTCCAATAATAACACATTTCATTTGTTTATACATTCATAAAGACACAAAGGATAAACACTGCTTGGAAATGTCAATGGAATGAAACACTGTCATAGAATAATGATCCCTTATTCCCATATAAATGCCCAGGGAAAACTAATCTGTTCCCTTTCAACGCAGGAAACATTGATCCACTGGGTATGTCCTATTAAACGACTTTATTTTATTCTGCCAAGCAGTTGATGTAAATTCAGTCACTTAGTCTGATAGATGTATGTTCCAGAGAATGATATTGTGTGCTACTATTACTAAACAGATGAAAACTGCCTCATCTGTGTTGTTTATTTGTCAAGAAAACATAGTTAAATTTGTTCACGGTCACAATGAGATTTAATATTAGCAAATTAGAAATAGTATATAATAATTTTATTTTTCTTAATTTTTAAGTAAATCTTTTCCAGTCTTAATAGCCATTTAGTTACATAATCCTGCGTTATGTACAATCTACTGAGGTTTCTATACATTGTTATACATCAAAATGCAGGCATAGAACATCTGAAAATTTGTGGCCAATAATTTTTCAAATGAAGGTAAATGCTATGGTAATAAAATATGATGTACAGGCTTGCCTAATTTTCATAGTATTTTTAACCTAAACAGAAACAGAAAAAGAAGGCTAGAGTTGCAGAGGGAAATTCAGAAAAGGAGAGATTTATATGCTTAAGTAATGTGCATGTAAATACATAGGACTGTGCACAGGGGATCTGTAGGTAGACACATTTTGAATGATGAATAGTAACATAATCTTTTAAAGAATTTTGCACCTGCTCTTATGGTGTGTGCTCTGGCACATGTGGTGCCATATTTGCATTTCTTTTTTATTAAGAGACATAAAGTCGAGGTGCCTGAATTACACATATAACCATAATATCATTTCCTCTACTGCTCTTTCTAGGGCTGAGTGAGAGAAATGATTTCTGACATCAGAACACATGAAACTCTATAAGAAATAGAACCAAAGAAATAAGTACATTTGTATTAAAATGATGTTTAGTTGTTCAAAAATGAATTTACAATCACCATTTATAAAAGAAAAGCCTTTTAACTACACAGATTATATTTATACATATAGGAATATACATATTAAATATATATATATATATATATATACATGTATATATATAATAACAATTAAGGAAAAAGAGGCCAGGAATTTGAGAGTGAAAATGGACATTTGGAGAAGTTGGAGAAATGAACTAGTGTGATTCAATTATGTGATTATGTTATTTCAAAAAATAAAAAATATTATAAAAACAGTATCAATAAAGTAATAACTTTACAGAATACAATAGATATCACTTTATTTCAGTCCAATATGTTAAATAAAAGTGTTCTCTGAAAAAATTTGGAGCCATTTCACATCCTTAGAGCCTAGTGTATGTATGTTGGGTCATTTTGCACCTATGACAACTGGTCTTGCATCTGCTTTGAGGTTTTAATGTATATTATTTATATTGTTGTCTATTACGCAGATGAAAATCTCTCCACACAGCCAAAGCCTTATTGGATACACTGACAATTGCCTTTAACTAGAACAAACAGATGCTCTTCTGAAGAGAAGACAGGGTGGCTGAACCTGGTGCCCTGCATGAAAATAAGACACTATAATGAGTAAGTAGAACAGTACTTGACAACTTCCCAGAAAAACTAAAGAAGTTTCTTGAAAATACATTTATGTATTCTTTAAAATCACATACATGAATACAATATTTTTTCAGCGTACTCATCTATTACTACTTCTATTCAATTACTCTAAGTGCCCTTAACCCAATCTTATTCCCAAATTCATGTCTTCTCTTTAGTGCTTGTTACGATTAATAACCCCTTCAGCACAACTGATGCTGTCCTTATGCACCTGGGTATGGGACCATCCACCGAGACATGGACAACCTACCAGAGACCTTATCCCTAAAGGAGAGTGATTATCCCTCCTTCAGAAGCCATTGGCTGATTGTAGCTCCTCTGCTCAGTATGAGGCCTCTGGTGTTGCTTCCTCAACTCTTCTGGAATTTTGTCTGGCTTAGTCTTGTACATGTTGCCATTATGTAACCATTGGCTTTGTGAGTTGATAAGTGCAACAACCATGTCATATTGATAAGTCAGCAGTTCAAAACGTTTTTATTTCGTTAGGCTAAAATAAAACCCAAAATTTAATTTATGTTAAGTCAGATTCAAAATAACAAGGGCTTGGAGAAAGCTTTCTTCCTAAGGATCTAAGGGAATACAACAGACGCACAATGTTGACTTTACCCCTACACATGATACAGTCTTAGCTTAAAGAAAGAAATTTCTAATGAGAAAGATTGCCAGGTTTGTCTCTCCAGGTTAACAACACCTTGAAAAGCAGAGTTGTGTGTGTATTTCTCTGAATATAGAAATAACTATGTTTTTTCCTAACTTTCATATAGAGACTTGACATTGACCTTGGAGATAGAATACTGTCTAATCCCCTTCCTGATAGAGCACATACTGGGTGTCTGTTAATAGCAGCTTGTCAAGAACCATAGTTCCATTTACTCATGTTATCAAGAACATGATAGAGACCAAAGCACTGTGTATTTCACTCTATTTTGACATAATTACACCTTGTCCTTCACTTTTCTCTTCATTTGATGCTTTATGTTTGTACATAGTGTACACATTTCCCAATGTAAATTTTGACTCAAATACAAAAACAAAAAAGAAGTAACAAAACTATTTTTGACTCACTCTACCAAATCATGTATTCTATAACCACTATCTACCTCTTGCATTTTACCTCAGTGAAATGTACTAAAATAATTGAAAGCCAGAGACTTTTTCACAAAATATAATAATACTTTTGATAATTTTCTCAAGAATATGAAGTGGTTGATTAACCAAAGCATTAATTATAAACGTTTAAGTTCATAAATGAAAATATATTTTTTTACTTTAGTGATTAACAGCTCAAAAATAATTCATAAAAGAATTTTGAATTTTTACTTTTCTGCCCACTGATGTTTTCACTCATTTTGAAAGATATTTTCTCTAAATCATTTCACCATCTTAGATGCATTAAGGTGGACACATTTCCTTTCACACCTATTTTTAGTGACTCTGGCTCAGTAGAAAAAAATCAATTAAGATATACTTAAATACTCTAATTTAGGATCCAAAATTACAATAAGTAGGACTAACATTTTCTTGATTATATTTCTAACGGAAAAGTGAAATGAGGATATATATTGGCACTTTTAACTGAATAAATCAATACCATTCCAAATCATTCTGCTTTATTTTAAAGTGCCTTTGTTGAAGAAAATCTATAGTTATTAATTTATGAACTCCTAGAGCCATTTAATACCATTGTTTAACCTTTGAAATGTTTCATAACTTTAAAAGCTTGAAGAGTGCTGTAATCTCAGAATTAGTAACTTCTGTTCAAGTCGTGGAACATACTCACTCAATAGGACTCAGGTCTTTTGTTATTCTTCTGACTATATTTCCTCTTAAGTCCCTTTCTATGTGTCTGTATTTCTGCTGTCACAAGTAAAACATAAAATACTTACAGATGTGAACTCCAAGACTTGCTTGGTGAAATGTTTTCCTAAAGTTAGTGAAATATGTATTTTTGGGAATGAGGAGAATTTTAAAGTTAATGCCTGGAGGAAGAACTTCATTGTTCTCAACAACAAAAACATCTGATCTAATTGACTAGTAATTGTGTACTTACAAAATATTAAAAATAGAGACCATGTAAACAAATTTCTAAAAGGTCTCACCAGCTTCTCAGCCAATCCTTTTTCCTCAAACTGGAAGCCTCTGAGTCCTCACCTTGAATGGATCTCAGGTGAACTGCTGCTAAAAGCCTAAAAGCTTAAAGAGGCTCTAATTCCTGGTTCTCATGCCTTATATACCTTTCCTGTCATCACTTCCTGGGATTAAAGGCATGTGTCACCATGCCTGGCTGTTTCCAGTGTGGCTTTGAACTCACAGAGATCTAAAAGGATCTCTGCCTCCGGAATGCTAGGATTAAAGGTGTGTGTGCCACCATTTTCTGACCTCTATGTCTATCTAGTGGTTGTTCTGTTTGCTGACCCCAGATAAGTTTATTAGGGTGCACAATATATTGGGGAACACAATACCACCACAAGAATACATAACTTTTAACAAGCGCTGACTTATTTCTGTGCACTTGCATAGTATACAGGTGCACAAAAATATGTTCAGGAAATTAAAATATTTATTAGCTACATTTAAACTCTGTTAGCTGCACAGAGAATGGAATGTATGAGGCTTGTTTTCTAGTAACAATTTCATTGAGCCAAAGATAACAAATAAGTAACAGCATAAATGATACAAATCTTTGTGTATGTTCATCTGTATGTGCACACAATTGGGTATCTGCGGGCATAGAACCAGAAATCAACCTTGGGTGTCTTCTTCCATTGCTCTCCGTTCTATGTTGAAACAGGGCATGTCACTGAACCTAGAGCTCACCAGTGTAGCTAGAGTGGCTGGAGGGAAAGACCTCTGACTCCCAATATCTCTCATTTCTTCTTGCCGGGCTTGTGAGAACACCAAGTAAAAACATGACTTCTTGGGTCAGACACAGGTTTTCAGTACAAGGCATGATTCCCTCTCATTGAGTGGGTCTAAAGTCCAGTTATTGAGTTGGTAACTACCAAGGTACGTATACCACTACCAAACCTTTAGGGATACCCTCATTCATTGTTTGTGGAATTGCAAACTGATGCAGCCACTATGGAAATCAGTGTGAAGAATTCTTCCAAAGCTAAAAATAAACCTACCATACACCTAGATATACCACTCTTTGGCATATGCCCAAATACTCAAAATCTCTCTCCAGAGATATATAGTCAGTCATGTTCATTGCTGTTAGATTCATAATAGCTAGAGAAGGGAAACAACTTCAATGCCCTTCTAGTGACACATGGATAATGAAGCTGTGGTACATATAAGCTATAGAATTATATTTAGCTCTAAGGAAAAAATGAAATTATGAGTTAAATGAATGGATAGGCAGATCATATTGAATGTCCAGGAAGATAAACATAGCATCTTCTCTTTCATTGGAGACTGACAGCTACAAATCTTCTTTCTGCTAGGGTTCTGCAGAGTTGTAGTACTGATTTCCAAATGATACAGTTACAATACAACTTCTTCATTTAAGACTGAGGAATCATTGTGGAAAAGGGCTCAGAGAGAAACTAAGAGTAAAAGGAACAGAGTTTACTCTGATTGTGTCCCTTTGAGATGTCAGAAGATACCCCCAAGTAACCTCACCAGCTAGCTATCTCACAAGACTTGAACAAGAATGACAACAACAGTTACCCATTGCGGCCTCAACTCCACACAAACAATATTCGACAACTAAGCAAGGCTGAGAGCTGGAGAAATAGTCTTCCAAAGGAAGTGCACACAAAACGGTTGAATAACCAGTTGACATACATTACAAATAGACTAATAACATGTAACAAAATTGAATCAGTAATGAAATAAGATAGCAAATGATGAAATTTCAGGATCCTTTCATCATTGATTTTTCACTCTTTAGTTTTATTTTGTGTGTTGAAGTGTTTTGTCTGCATGTACATCTATTCCCCGTGTTCATGCTTGGTTCCCATGGAGACCAGAGGGTTATCAGATGCCCAGAACCTGAAGTTACAGATGGTTGTGAGCTGCAACGAGGGTGTTGAGGATCATACCTGGTTCCTCTGGAATAGCAGTAAGTGCTCACAACATTTGAATCATCTCTCCAGTCCTTGATTCCAAGTTTTGAGGAGAGGGTGATTTTTCCAAATTTATTCTGCAAGACCATCAATACCATGATACAAAACTGATTAATGCTACAATATAACAAAACCTTATAGATCTATATTGCTTTCAAATATAGATGTAAATATTCTCAATAATATAATATGTGTATTATAAATACAATTCAAATTTGACCCAAAGGGATTCATTCTAAGAATACCAACAAGATTCAATAAGCACAAATAAACATTTGACACATCAGTATATTTGGACTAAGAATCAAGATTATCCCAATAGATAAAGATAAGGTTTTGAATAATGTTCAAGAAATGTTTAGTATAGTTTTATGAAAGGTTTATTTTATATATTTATTTTAGTTTTTTTTGTTTTGTTTTGCTTTGTTTGTACTAATTTTTAGTTAGTGTGGAAACCAAATCCTTGTGCAGATTTGACTTATTGGTTTTTTGAGGTTTATTCTCTTTGGGCTGAATTTTAATAGCATACCAGTGCAGACTGATATAGGGATAGGAATCTTCTAACCACAGAGCTACACATATTGTCTATATGCAACTTCTTGGGAAGCTTCCCAAATCTTTTTCACTTGCC
>CABHPQ010171032.1:25008-48428 GCA_902168405.1 Peromyscus aztecus
TGTATCTAGCCAATCATATTTGGGAGACCATATTATGTCACTGAGGACTGTCCAGGGTTCAGATTTTGCCTAATAGGTCTGGAGAACAGCAATAATGTATCACAGGGGTAATTAGAGAGCCAGTTTGGAACCGCAAGGAAAGGAACTCTTCTCTCTGATTACCCTAATATAGTGTACATTTGACTTAATCCATTTTGTGGAGCCACTCAACACTCCATCTCAGAGACCCTGATTCTTCTTGCTAAGATTTAATAGATTTCACCACTGAATGTAACATATTTACTGAATACACTCAAACATTTTCAAGATGGTTTAAATTATATAAGCCTGTTTTGAGATGTTGTTTGTTGAGGGGAGAATCTATGGTTCTCTTTACTATTCTGCTATGGAATCCACTCATATTCTCTCTCTCTCTCTCTCTCTCTCTCTCTCTCTCTCTCTCTCTCCTTTCTCTCTCTCTCTCTCTCTCTCTCTCTCTCTCTCTCTCTCTGTGTGTGTGCATGTGTGTGAGGAGTCTTGACTTCAGCATAAAAAACTAGTGTTCTTAAAAAGAGTTCTACGATCCAAAGTCCAGTTTTCCTGCCGAGTGTGAATAGGTTCTGAGAAAATAATGCACTACAGCCTGTGCCATAGCATTAAGACTGCTAGAACGTAGGGCTGAGTGACAGAGGCAGGGGTGGGTTGGAAATATGCTAAATGAAGAAGATTATACACAAATAAACTGACAGTCCAGAACTGAAAAGGACAAAACCAAGGAAAGCATAAAGAATGCTACTAATTACTATTTAAAATATTTACATAACTTGCATTATTAAAATTATAAGTAAAATTATATATATTTAATATAAATACTCCTGTTAGAATAGCTGCCGATATCTCTGGTGCACTGTTAAAACATTTATAAAATTCAGGGGAATGGTGCTTTAAATATCAAAATTATCTTGAGCTTAAAAATGTATTTCCCTTAGCTTCAGAGATATATAAATTTCCTCTGGCTTTGCTCATCGTGCATATTAAACACTGGCGGAGGATATTCCTTAGTTGATAGTTTGTTCTTCCTGAAACGTTGCCCCTAGAGAAATTCCTAATGACAACCAGTCCTCAAAGCACTTTATTACAACTGCTTATCAATTAATTAATGAACAGAGGGATATCTTTAATGAAGCTTCTCACCTTTTTGGGAAGGCCAAATTAAAATCAGAAATCCCCTCTAGTGTGAAATAACAATTTTCCACTTTAAGCTAAATGATGTTATCAAAACCAAAGTACCAACTGATGTGTTCCCATTTAACTCTCCACTTTCCCAGTGTCCATCACTTCCACAGTGACAGCACCATATGCATATCATTGGTCTAAATCCTCTTCATGGAACTCACTAGGCATGAAGGACAAAGCATAGCATGCTTTGTTTTATGTCAGCCCCTGCTTCTTGGAGATATATAATTAGACTCTCAGCATAAACAAAATATAAATGATATTAATGAAGTCGTTAAAAACAAAACCAAAAAGTTCAGTTCACTCTCCAGAATTGCTGAACTTGGTCAAGATGAAACTACAAATACAAAACCATAGAGGAATTTCTGTCCAAACATTGGAAACCTTTCTATTAAAATGTATCTTCTTGCTTTATTCATCTTTGTTTTTATTATTGATGAAGTACATTTTCTCTATAGGATACCAAACAATAAAAGGATTAATCAGTTTAAATTCAGGATAATTTAGGATCCCAAAAGGTTATTTAAATATGTGAAAGGAACAGAAACAAAATTAAGAATAAATTTTCGGGTATCTTAATTGAATAGACATTTGTCTAGCTGGTATGGTTTTGAACATTAAACAATTATAATTTGCTTTCAGTTACAAATTAAACTTGTTTTAAATCATTCTTCTCCATCTTTAGATAGTTTGTGTTTTAGTTTGCTTAGAGACTATGTCTTCTAAGAGATACTTATATGGGTCAGTTACATTTCTGTTCCTATCATTATTTCATTAACCCTGTCTAAAGCTGCTATGAGGATGTTGTGATTCAGCTTTTTCCAATGTGTCCTGTAACCAGAAAAGGTAGTTCACAGCTAAGTTACAGAGATAGAAAATGACCAGGCTGTAGCTACATATGGACTTAAAGTGTTTTTGTCCCTCACACTATGCTGTATATGTATGTTTTAAAAAGAGGTATTTAAAGCTTCATTTGATTTCTCTTCACTCACATATTTTGTTACCATCATAATCACAGCATGAACATGCTGAAAATTATTGTAGGGGTGTGTTACCTACAGAACTGGAGATATGATCTTCTTTTCAGAGGTTCTGGATAAGTTTGACTGTTGGTTAACTGATTGTTATAGATAAAATGACCCTCACTATATTAATTTTTTAAAAAATATATGTTTACACAATAATCTACTGGTTTACTAGAAAGATAAAATTTCTCTCATTATAGATATTACATTTTCTTTGCATTCCTGTAAATGGATTTCAATTGCCACTTTTTATACTTTCTTTTTTCCAAACGTATAGTCTACATGCTCTCTGTGGATAATGAAGGAATGCAGGGCCCTAGATGTTATGCAGGAAAGTTAAGATAGTATATAGTGAAAATAAGAAGTCAAATATTTTTTTCAGAACAAGAAAGTGAAAAAAATAAGTAAATCTGTTCTTTGACATTTTCTTACCCATCCATATACAGTGCACTCTGAGTGCTCATGTGTAGATGAATTTCTAAACAGTCTTATTAAATAAGAAACACAGAGCCAAATACAGAGGTAATAGCCAACGAGATCAGAGAACTAGCAAAGAGCCACAACTACCTTATCTTACCACCTTGCTGCTGTTGCTTCCCCAGAGAGAGCTTCTTCCTGTGTGATATGTTTTTGATTGCTTTTCTGTTCTGCCTTCCCATTGGCTCTAAGCGCAGCCATGTGACTTCTCTGTCACTGCCTGACCTCCAAGTCTCTATTGTTGGTACTGGGATTAAAGGCTCCTGTCATGATGCTTGGCTGTGTCCTTGATCACACAGAGGCTCTGCCTGTCATTTGATCGAATTAAAGGCATGGGCTACCACCACCTGACTTCTGTTCCTGGCTTGCTATGACCTCTGATCTCCAAGCAAACTTTATTTATTAACATACAAATAAAATCACATTTCAGCACAATTAAAATATCACCACACTCATGTTCATTACCTTTCCTTGTTTCTCTCCCACCCCACCAGTGCCCTCTCTTCCCTACAAGTCTCTTTTACATATTATACGTTTTTGTTCTATGAGGCTCAATGAGTTTAACCAGATCCACCTTGTGCCCAGAGTTAGAAACTATCTGGTGGAGCCTGGTGGGTGCACCTGTGGTTACACAACAGATAGCAATCTTTAATCTCATACATATGAAATACTTGAAAGCCATAGGTTGAGACAGCATTCTGTCAGAGCACTCCTGTGCCCCATGCTGTGGAAATTTGGAATATTCAGATAAATGGCAGTATATAACCACATAAAACCCAGAGATAACCAGAAACATGAAGATAAAGGAACACAAATAGAAAATAATATAAATATTCCCACAAAGATATTTTTTCAGAGTAAATTACGATCATCATCATCATCATCGTCATGTTTATCATTACTGGCTTTAATATAGAGTCTCAGCCTCACTACAGCGATAGGAGACCTTCGCCTTATGATCCTTCTGTCTCAGTCTTTTGAATGCTGAGATTACAGGAATGACTTAGCTCAAAGAAAAAAAATGATTATTATTCATGAAATCACATGTCTCCATTTAAAGAGTTTTTTTCATAGTTTGCTCTCAAAAGTCTATGTCAGTTACATATTTATGAATGAAGTATATTTGCTGCTGTTTCATTTTCAGTAAAACATAAGTTTGATTTTGTGACATACAGCAGACACACATTAAATTGGATGTGAAAGCATGTATTTGAACATTTGCTTTAAGCTAGTGACATTTCAATATAATGTTTGGATCCCTTTCATGATAATAAATGAAACATTTCCACTGAATTGATTATAAATTACAAAAATTTCTTCATTGAAATATATTGGTTTTAGTAGACTCATTCCTATTGGAATAAGCAGAATGCACACATAGGATATGTAGTTAGAAGCCTTTTCAATCAGTAAATCTAAGCTGCTTGCTTCATTGGAATATAGTCCTCAAATAGAGGACAAAGCATTTGATCTTAGCCAAAAGGCCACGAACAAAAGCTATTTTAATTTATTGCAATTAAAATGAATGGGATTCAATCTAACACATTTATGAGGATGTGATAACTATCGAGTCACATTCATTTCAGTGGGGTGTGTTAGTCATCCAATTCTATTCATTTCCATGGGGATCCATTATTTATTGAATCACATTTATTTAAATGGGGATTCATTAGCTAAAAAATCTAATTAGTTTCCATGTGCATGCATTAGCTATCATGTCATCCTTCCTTTCAAAGACAATTCTCTAGTTATCAAATCCCATGCATTTATGTTTGGATTGGATTCTAGAGTTTGAAAAAGCTGTTACTCTTAATTAAATGGTTGCAATAAACTGTTATCGCTACTATACTATTGCATATTTAAGGGTGTTTTCTAAATATACAAAGACTTAGTAATCTCAATTTTAATAGATAAATTAAATACTTAAAACTTATCAAATATTTTATTTAAAAGATGTCCAGATGACAACTATGATTTTAAAGTACAAGCATAGTACTATACCATGATTTCCCTAAAGCTTAGTGATAGGGTCTTAAAATGATTAGAAATAAATTCAGCTTGCTGAGAGAGTCTTACATTTGGTTCTTAGATTTATGAGTTATGGACACTAAAATAATGTAACATAATATGACAAATGTCATTAGAATAGACATATTCCATTCTTCATTTTTGGACATTCTTCCAAATTCTCAATGATTTAGAAACATTCATGCTATGGAGAAATCAGAACATTTTTTTGTGCCATCTCTCATAACATACACCAAATAGATCACTAACTAGTGTACATTTTTGTAACAATGAAAGCAAAATTCAAGTTACCCGAGGCCACATACACACCTATCTCAAAGTATCTTGATTCACTTCTAACATAGGAGAACAATATCTTTTCTTGGTCTAAAGTAAATTATATTTTAAGTTCCAAAGTAATTTAATCCATAAGTTTATGAAAAATGATAAACACAGTATGATGTGAATAGTGTTGTACGAGTAATATCTTCAGCTTCTGCTGCCACAAAACACCCACAGATTCCCAGTGTTTCTTACACTGAAGTAGTTTGGGACCTTTGTTCTTTTCTCCAACCTTCTACTGCATTATTGGTAGTGAATGTCCAAGAACATCAGATTTCATTCATTTTGTTTTTGCAAAACTAGTTTTAAGTGGAGTGGTATTTTTTTTTTTTTGAGAGAGGCAGGGTCTCATTAAGCAAAGACCCTGAATAATTTGGGACTTGGTAGGTAGAGCAGGTTGACCTTGAAATTGCCTGTGCTTCTCAAGTTCTGTGACTAAAGGCTTGTACTACAATCCTTAGGAGTGGCGTTTTCAAATGAAAGAGGTAGGAACTGGGTGTGAGCAACTGTTTATGGTAGAATAAACAAAGTTTTGGGTGCTGCCAAATAATTTAGACTCATTTCTACATTTGATTTCTTCATAATCATTACCAGTGTAATTTTTTATAAGAAGTGTAAAATGCTTATATTATATATTCATAGTTATATGTTAAGGAAAAAGAAATGGAAATGAGAAAAGTACAACTGTATTAATATGTGAAAAGTCAACATGTCTAGAGTCATAATTTACCTGCATTATTTTACATCCTGTGTCTTCATGTCCTCAATAGTATAATGGGGAGAATGAAAGTTATATTGCACATTGATGGAAGAAATGCAAAACACTATCCTCATCCCTTCCTGCTGTTACACTGGTTTGCATATTTAGTTTAATATCTATTAAAATATATAATGCTTATATAAGTTATCACTTATTACTTATTTAATATAATTATTTTATTAACTAACTTATTAAATAATAAGGAATAAACTTAAATCAAACTATAAGAAATGTTATTTTTCTTTTGAAAATATATTTTGCAAAGTTAAGATCACTTATATTGTTTTCCTATCTTGAGTTTTTTATTAAGAATTTTTTTATTCATTTTACATACCAACCACAGATCTCCCTCTCATCCCTCCTCTCACTCCTCCCAAGCCTTCCCCCCTAGCCCACACCCCAACCCTCCTCCAAAAAGGTCAGGCCTCCCATGGGGAGTCAGCAAAGCCTGGTACATTCAGTTGAGGCAGGTCCAAGGCTGTGCAAGGTGTCCCATCAGAGGTAATGGACTCCAAAAACCCAGTTCATGAACCAGGGATAGATCCTATTCCCACTACCAGGGATCTCTTAAACAGACCAAGCTATATAACTGTCTCACTTATGCAGAGGGCCTAGTCCAGTCCCATGCATGCTCCACAGCTGTTGGTCTAATGTTCATGAGTTCCCACTAGCTAATCAGATTGATGAATACCCTAACTGTCATCATAGAGCCTTCATCCAATAACTGATGGAAACAGATGCAGAGATCCATAGCCAAGCACCAGGCAGAGCTCCAGAAGTCCAGTTGAAGAGAGGGAAAAGGGATTCTATGAACAATTGGGCATCAAGATCATGATGGGGAAACATACAGATACATCCAAACTGAGATCACTTATATTTAACAGAATAATAAAGTTATGTCATAGAAATCACCCATTTGGGTTAGAGATTTTATTTCTATATGCTCATTTATACTTATAATGTCTTGGAAGTGAAGGCAAATGATCTTAACCATAGGTTTTTCAATAAATTCCATTCTGCAATTATTAAGAAATTCTGAACTTATTTTCTAATAGACGTACATTTTAATACATAGCTATAACTATCATGTCAAGAAAACCTGAAAGAGTGGGAAATGGGTTGAGTGGTTATGGAAATATGATCTAATTAACATGCGAATTACTTACTTTTCTAGTGGATCTGACAGAAGCATTTTAAGCATGGAGCCTGCAAGATCTGCACCAGGTCCTCTGTGTTTATGTTATAGCTGTTTGTCAGGGACCGAACATGAACCATGGAAAAGTACTAGCTAGGCCAGAGAACAAGCCACAGGCCCTAAACCAGATGCCCCCAAAGATAAAGAACATCCTTCAGTCAGGTAGCATAGCAACAGAACAATGGGTCCTGACCAGTGACCTTACCACCTAGCACAACATCCTGCAGCCTCACGACCTGCACTTCCTCCTTCACCTGCATGTCTCCCCTCAACTGCACGTCCAGCATGTCCTGCACTCCTTCCCTCCTTCCTGCCCCCTCCCCCTCCTGTGTTATACAAGCCTTGCTGAGGAGAATAAAATTTGCAGCTTAATCAGAACCCTGTCTTGATGTCTTCCTTCATGTCTCCCTTCCCTTTCATTCTCTCCCACAGGTGGGTCGCTCCCATTGACACCCCACTGGCCTGGGCAGCTGTTAGCTTGGTGTTTGTGTGGGACTCCTAAATGTGAAAACAGGTGTATCTCTGACTCTTATTGCCTGCTCTTGGGACTGATTTCCTCCTGAATTGCCCTGTGCAGCCTCGATATGAAAGCTTTTGCCTAGGCTAATTGTATCTTGTTTGTCTGTTGTCTCTTGGACGCCTGCTCTTTTCTGAAGAGGAAACAAATGGAGTGGAAATGGATCTGGAGGAGATAGGGGTGTGGAGCTGGAAGGAGCAGAGGAAGGGGAAACTATGGTTGGGATGTATTTTATGGGAGAAGAATCTGTTTTCAATTAAAAAGTTATAATTTTAGAATATGGGCCATCCTGGAAGGGGAGGCATGGGAGACAGCTGTTGCATTGTGGTCATAGGAAACAGAGATGAATGTTGTGCTCAGTTTTCTTCATCAATCCTTTCTCTCTTTTATCCAGTCAGGGATATCATGAGATGCTAGAATTTTTGGAGGGGGGCCTCTATCCTCAGTTAATCCTTTCTGGAAATACCCTCTATATACAAAGAGACACATGTTTCAATAATCATTCTAAATCCTATTAAATTGACAGATAACTAAGCATCACAGTGCCCAAGAGACCTGAGCTTTGCTTGTACTGTGAAGGGAATGGAGAAGCTGAGAGTTCCACAACCTAACAACTCCTGTAAGGGAACCAAATGTGTCATTGTTCAAGAATTTCAAGAGTATGGAAAAATGATGACTGCCTTAGCTTAAGATAGATGATTAAACAAGCATCATGGTGGACTGATCATCAACTTATTTTAAAAAGCAATGCTTGCCAGGTATCAGAAGCTTCAGTTCATTCTACTAGCTACTGCTTAAGTTTAGATCTGGATGTGTACTGGATAGAAATAGAAGGAAAGAGGACTTTTAGTAAAGCAGAATCTTCCAAGCAGCTGAACATCCACAATCTTCATAGAGCTGAAGCCAATTATCACATCCATTTAATATGGTCTTACACATGATATCCACATGTGGCTCATACAAAATGAGAACCTATAGTATATTTGAATAACTTAGAGTTTTATAGCTGATCTGTAATGCTACTACAATATAATTCATTGTGTACTATGAATATTGGTTTGGTAAACACAAATCCCAATATCATTACTATATGAGGTCATATACTCTAAATATTATAATCCCACTAAGGAATAATAGTTAAATATTTTAATTGAGTTTTCTCCAGATGGTTGTGGGAGTGTCAAACAAGGTATTCACTTGTACATAATATTCATTAACTATACAAATTTTAATATTCACCGGTTGTGGTGGCTCATGCCAGTAGAATTTGCCAAAGGAGGAGGAGGCAGGAGGGTCACAAGTTTTAGGCCATCCTGGGCTACACATATTTAGAAAATTTAATATTCAATTATTTGTCCCCTTGTACTTTGATTCAGTTGAAAAGTGACAATAGAGCGTCATTTTAGGTTCCTTGAACCTAATATTTTCCATCAGTTTTATAACAACATAGAGATTTCTTCTTGAGATAAGCCTATGACTGTAATGACCTTCGATCATCTTTTTTTTTCCTGAAAGAGAGTTTTTCTATGTAGTCTGGATGTCCTGGAACTCACTATGTAGACCAGGCTGACCCTGATCTCACAGAGTTCCACCTGCCTTTGTCTTCCTGAGTGCTGGGATTAAAGAAAGGCATGTACTGGCTTAGATCATCTACTTTTAAATCATTTCAAATTTCAAAATAATTTGTTACCCATTGGGACATAAGTCTTACTGAAGCTACATGTCCATTTTTGAATGAAGATATGAATAAATGTATTTATATATATATATATATATATATATATATATATATATATATATATATATATATATACATATATATGTATATATCTCCCCCACTGGTTATTCAATATGTGGTGAAAACAGATGGGAAATCCACATTAAACATCCTCTCACTGTGTCCTCTAATACTTCACTACTAGGTCTCCTCAGTCCCTCTAATTTCTCTACTTTCCTCTTAACATAGTTGAATTTAATCTCTCTCCTCTATTTTTTTAACTGAAAATAGATTCTTCTCTCATACAATTCATCCCAACCATGTACCACATTCCCCCCAGTCCACTCTTCCTAACTCCTCCCACTTCCCTTGCCTTCAAATCTGCTTCCCCACTGATTCCCTTCATAAAGGATCAGGCCTTCAAGAGACCACAAGCAAATACAAGAAAAGAAGACACAGGAAGACAACACAATTTTTGTCTAGTTTCTTCCTTCTTGCAACAATCCAGAGTAATGTCTTTTCTAGTTAATGCTACAGTCTTTCTTTGAAAATACCTTAGTCAGAATCAGAAACAGGTTATGGGTATATTTCTTGGTATCTATTCTGTATGCTTTTTGAATTACAGTGGTTATAGACTGTTTTTTTATGGATCTGCTGAAGACAGAAACTTAGAACACAAAGACCATGTTTTTGATTTTGGGAGTGAGCCAGTGGAAGACATACAATATAATCAGAAACATATAGAAGTTGCAGAAGGAGACAGAAGCTATTTTGATGAATCACGAGTTAGATATTCACTGCCTTTTAATCTCCCTTTTAGAAGTGCTAGTGCCTGATTAGCCATTTCTTTTCCTGTACCCTACTGGGGAAGAACAGGAAAACATCTTAGGACTGAATACACCTCAGGATTTGAGGCAAAACAAAGTTAACAATTCAGATGCAAAAAACAATTAGACTTGCTTTTACTGGGTGTCTACATATGCAATACAAAAGAGCCCATATTTATATTCTGGGACAAACACTTATTCTTCAGCATATGTTAGAAGTTAGAGCACGAAAGAAAAAACTATGACGTTATAAGATATGAGTTCACAGCAAACACTTAAACAAAGTGCTGTTCTTGTTTTAAAGATTTTCATTTTTTAGATGGTCAATTATTTGTATCTGTAATTGTCCGTCTGGGTTTATTCCCATGATTGCAATGCCTGAAAAGTACAGAAGATTGTTCTAGATCCCTGGAGACAGAGTACCAAATTCTGGTCCTCTACAAGAGCAGTTCATGTTGTGACTGCTTAGACATCCCTCTAGCCCAGAGGTTCTCAACCCTCTTAATTGCTGCAACCCTTTAATATAGCTTCTCCTGTTGTGGTGACTCCAGCTATAAAATTGTTTCATTGATACTGCATAAATGTAATTTTGCTACTGTTATGAATCATAATGTAAATATGCAATACCTAAAGAGGTCGTAACCCACAGGTTGAGAACCACTGCTAGTCTAGCCCATTAAACATTAACTCATTCAAACTCCCTGTTCCCTGTACATTTCTATACTTCATCTCTGTCAAATGTTCTAATTCCTATTGCACTATTTGTTTTGATTGTATCATGAGTGTCTCACAAGTATTTTTTCTATTCTCTATGATGACAGATATTTAACTTGAAAAACTGAAAGATTTTTAACTTGGAAAAAAAATTAGTCTACTTGAAATAACTAGATGTCTCTATTGTTAATTAGCCTTTACACTACTGCTATAGCAAATCTCAGGGGCTGCTTTCTAGTCTATTGCAAACAAAATTTTGCAAGGGGATTCTTTCTGACTTGTTCCTCAAAGACTCCAACAAAACAGAATGGAATCACTCAAACTAAATGAGACACAACCAAACTGAAGTGATAATTTAAGTAATATACCACCAAACACATCAGGTTTTCCTTAAATGAGAAGGTACTAGTTCAGTGGATAATCTCAATGATATCCACTCTGGACAAAAATATAACCTTAAGCAAATAGTCACTAATTGTTCTTTTTCTATTCTCCTGGTTTTGCTCCTTCTTTACTCAACCCACTGCCTAGTAGGAATTCTCACTTTATTATTGTAGAGTGGAAGCAGCCTGATTCATGATTGTTAAATAAAGGCAACTGAGTCTGCAACTAACATTGCTGTGAATGAGAATATGGTGTGTGTGTATGTGTGTGCCGGTGTGAGCGTGTGTATGAGCATGTGTGTGGGTGCATGTGTGTGTGTGAATTGTGGTATATGTCAACTTCTGGTTTTCCTCTATTGCTGCTCACCTTATTTTTCACACCGAACATGAAGCTTACCAATTGTATAGACTGATTGGTCAGCTAGCTCTGTGGATGTGCCTGTCTCTGCTCCCCAGCACTGGGGTAGCATATGTGCACTATCGGGCTGTGATTTATGAGAATTGTAGGGACCTAAACTCAGTTCCCTATGCTTGTGAGACCAATGTTTTACTAACAGGTCCTAACTAAATTTGTAGTGGCTTTGCCTTTGACATTATGTTTCCAAACTCTTTGGTCATACCTTAAAAAAATAAAATAAAATTCTATAAAACAAAGTGAGCACATTGTCAAGAAAAAAGCTAAATTTTCGAAAACATTGGAAACCTATTATCGAGTCTTAGCTTTGTCCCTTCTTCCTCTGCTTTATAGTTCACTTGATTTAATCCCTAGGTATTAGTGTCTTTACATTGTAGACAATACTTCATTTTCTTCTTTGAAATGTTTTGATGATTAAATGTTATTGTAAGTGTAATGGTTCAAATGCTCAGCAAATGTCTACTCTTGATCTTTTCCTTATGCTTCTAATTGTGAAATTAAAATTTTCTTTCTATAGACAGAAAACCTTATGGCTTGGAAACACACCATCTTCTCATGAGTCTCTTACATTGTCATCATGGTCATCTAATTTGAATTCAAACTTTATAATTAACCAGAGCCACAATCTATAAATTATAATGTATTTTTGTAAGTTGATGGGAGTCCCATTCTATTTCATTTTCTGTATTCTAACTCCTTTCCTATGAATGATCATTTATGTCCTATGATGTTCCTGAAGTGACAGCCTTCATACTGCTTTAGGATTTCCTTCCTCACTAAAATTGACTCATTAGGAGAATTAGAAATCACATTTATAAAAAGACATCTCCAATAACCAGGGACAAATCCCAGGTGATCAGGTGTACATTTTAGTAAATACCTCTTTACAGAAAAATCAACAATTACCATGCTATAATTTATAATAATAAATTAAGAAAAATGCTAAAAAAATAAGTAAATGACTAATATTCCAATTCAAACTAATTGTACAAAAATAGGCTTAAGACACCAAACTGTTGTCATTGACAAGATGAATATGCTCAACCTCTGTTCTTAGAGGTTATGAAGATAATAAAACTCCTGAGAAGTTGATGGGTTTTGATAATGTACTCAGTACCATATTTAATTGCTTTGTAATTATAGGGAGGGTTCTAGACATGGAAATTACAAAGAAACCATTTATATAATATCTACATAACACAGTGCAAGTAGAAAAGTATTTGATTATGGGGACAAAATAATTCTATTTTTTGTTAATAAATATTTACTAGTTACTACTAGTAATTTAATATAACTAATAGTTATTATTTGGTTGGTGGTCAAATGATCGTTTGCAATACACAGTTTCTCCTTGTAGATACTGTGAAAGTATGTTTATTATTATAATTCTGCATATCGGATACTATGATTTTATTATACAAGCATTTTATGTGAGCATATTTGCACCATGAGATGATAGTGCTTGTGCGTATAGCAAGGAACGAGACTGCACACCTAGCTCTTCATTTCAGGATCAAAATAATCCTAGCTTCTCTTGGAAAGTATTCAAAATTTAGAAAAGAACCACAGGCTACATCTAAATTCTCAAAGACAGTACCATACGAGGCATAATTTTATATGCTTCTAATTAGCAATTTTTAATATCTTATTCTCCAAGGGTGACTTTTTTATGGGGGAATACCTTCTTCCATTTTTCCCTCTTGAGAAAGTGCACCACATATCATACAGCTGCTTTTTGGCACTTTACTTTCAACGGCCTCGGCTTTTGAAAGGAACCCTGCACAACTCACAGTTTCTGCTTTGCTGACCCTGTAAGAGCTCCCTGAGATATGCAGCAGGACAAGCTGTGCATGCTAGATTAAGTTCTGCACCAAAGCCTCCATCTCACTCTTAACCATTTGGCTATCTGAAGACTTCATCGTTTCTGTTAATGGAAAAAAGACCTTAAACATTTGTATAATCTTGTGTTTGCAGTCTGATCCACACATGAACTCTAGTCCAAGGACATTTGAGCTAACCCACTGTGGCACCATATTTTAGCACACCTTACTACTCATTAAATGGGAGACATTACTTTCTCATCTAATAAGGTGATAAAATAAAGCACTAATTTTTTGAAATTGAATTATCTGGACATAGTTGCCTTAGAAATAAGCTCCATTGGATATGTTCTCTATAGTGTGCCTAGTGATTAAGAATTGAGACAGGAAATAATTCAAATTGTGATTTGAAGTAAATAGAAATGAACGCTAGAAGATGATACAACTAACTTCATGTTGTCTCAAAATAATTTTCATGAATTTTTCAATCTCAATTTGGATTAGTTTCTAGAGAGACAAAGAGCAAATTGGAAGTTCCACTAATATTGTCATTTAAAAATAATGTTACCATCTAATTCAAAATGACAATTTATAAATGGCAATAAATGCTCTTAATGAAATACTCTCCTAAAACATATTTCTTATGTGGGAACATTTCTAGAAGCAATATTTCAATATTGCTACAAAAGCATAATTAGTTTATATTTTTCCAGAAGGTGCTTTGGGGATATGTTTTAATACAAAGGACACATACTATTCTCTTTCATTTTTGTCTTTTAATTCAAGTAAACACTTGTTAAAGATGGACAAAATTTAGTAAAGTTAACTTTTCTGAAAAGTGTTTTCCGAAAAGCTTGGTACTTCTCCAAAGGTTTCCCTAGTAGAGGTAATATAAATATTTGGTGCCATGTTAATGTATAGATTTACTAAAAAAAAAAAATGTAAACTTAAAAAAACATATATTATCGCCCATGCACAACAGTAATCTTTACCAAATATCACAGCATTTTTCCATTCTCTATAGATTTTCTTAAACCAGTTAGTTTTATTTTATTTATGGAGAACCATGTAAAAATATGACAATATCAATTTTTTCTTTTATAAGCAAATAAAATTATAAACATGTATGACTGATGACATGCAGTGAATTTTTGAAAATCATCTTTGTTATCACATTTGTCTCATTATAGGATAAAATAAAAGGCAAAGGCTTGCAGGAAGTTCTCAATCTGTACTGTTGCTAAATAAACATAAATTCATTTAGAAAAAACAGTATTTTGACAGCTTGTGCAGTTGATAGAAAATAAATGTCCACATTAGGAACTATGGGAAATGGAAATGGATGCTTTCTGTTTTTTGTATTTTTGTTGTTGTTGTTTTAATTTATCCCAAATAGAGCAGAACTTAGTCTTCAAAGATGTCAAAGAAAAGTCATTAAATAATAAGGTAGTTTTTATTGAATAGAAACACAGAATACCCAACATAATTAGATAGCAGGCCCGGGAGGGTTTACAGGACTTAGGGATTTTAGAGTCAAAGAGCTAAGTAAACCATTTCTGAAAGGCCCGCCCCGAGAAGAATAAACCCCACATCTGCAGGCTGCTTTGGATATTTACTTTGAACTTTGTGAACAATTACAATATTTTCCTTTTCAGGAGCTTCATCAGTGTTTCTCTTTCTCTCTCTCTCTCTCTCTCTCTCTCTCTCTCTCTCTCTCTCTCTCTCTCTCTCTCTTTCTCATTTTCTCCTTTCATCTCCCTTGTATCCTTGCTTCTTTCTTCTGTTTCTTTTTCACATTCCTGATAAAATGTGTGTATAAATCACCCCAAATCATTTTATTAATACTCTAGGAATGACAGCACAACACATAATATTTTCACCTTTTATGGGTTGTATAACACAAGATTGTTTTCTTGTCGTTTTTTTTTCTCATGATTAAAAATGAAAATAAATTTCTGTCACAGGAACAGGAGTGTCTTCTCAACATAGGTGTGGTTTTCCACAACGTTCATAATGAACTCTTAAATTAGAAAGGGAAAAATATGAACTAATATGATTCAACATGTGATAAGGAATTTCATAGACAGAAAATTCAATAGCTGCCCAAAATGTTTTGTGCTGTGAAAGTGTGAGGCATTGTTTAGATTTATTATATTCCTCCAGTCCAATCTCCTCTTGTAGCGCTCCTTGTCTCCCATGGGCCGGTGGCTCTTGATTTGCTTTGTCTTCTGTGTCTAAATCTGGAAATCTCCTTTCTCTACTTTGCTCTATTCTTCCTATATAAAAAGGTTTCTGTGTGCCACTGCTTTCCCGTCTTTTTAATTTTTTTAAACAAATAAAAAGAGAACCGCTTGCATGTATTAATCCATTTTTAATAGCCACTACTAAAAGACAGGGCATTTTCTTGGTATTGTTTTGAATTGCTATTATCTTAAAAGACTTTTATTTTTATCGGTATCTATTGTGGCCTGCAGTTAAATGACAAAGACTCCCACGCCGGGCAAACTGAAGAAACCTTTAGTTCACTGAATAAAGGGCGAGAGAACTGACAGCAGATTTGCTAGAAGTATTTTTGTTCCTATTCTATCGGTGGTATAGTTTCTCTTAGATAATTTCCATTTATTGTTAAGAAAACATGGAATTTACTATACATAGAACTTTTCAGAGTCAGGTAGAAAGTTATGTAAGGTCTGGTACACTGCTGCCATCTATGGGCCGAAAGTGAATACTGATCTGAACTTTAAATAGGTGCCTGACATTTTACCTACTACGTGTACACATTGTTTTTATGAACCTCTAAAGAACAACCACATTTTATGTTTTATAAAAAGTCAGAAAAGAAGGCTTAGAAGATGCCTCAACTGGTGAAGCTCTTGCTGCGCAAGTGTGAGGAACTACGCTCAAATGCTCAGAATCCAAGTACTTGTCAAGAGCAAAAATTCACACCTTTTCTGTACGTACTCGTGGTAGGAACGGTAGCAACAAGATGAAGCTACCAGGAGCTTGTGGACAAACAGTGCATTCAAATCAGTCAGCTCCTGGTTTGGGACTCTGTCACAAAAGATACAGAAGCAATTAAGGGACCTCTGACCTTCAAACATGAATGAGAACATACATGCACACACACACACACACACACACACACACACACACACACACACACGAATACACCGTGTTTACACACACAGACACACAAGTCAGAATAGAAAGAACTGGCCCGAGAGAAGCAGATTCAGGCACCACAAGTGCCTGTAGTCTAGTTCTATACATCACAGGTGGCAGGTGCTTAGAGCTGATCCAATTTCCACCTGCTAGTCTGTCAAGAGTATGAGCAGATAGGATGCAAGGTATTCTTAGTCTCACTTAAGAAAGGAAGAAGCTGCCGGGCGGTGGTGGCGCACGCCTTTAATCTTTGGCGGATCTTTGTGAGTTCGAGGCCAGCCTGGTCTACAAAGCAAGATACAGGAAAGGCGCAAAGCTATGCAGAGAAACCCTGTCTCGAAACCCCCCTCCCCCCAAAAAAAGGAAGAAACTGAGGGTGAACGAGGGCTGGTAGCTTACCTACGCCATTGGGTAGACCCGGGAGAATCTGAGAGCAGGTGTCCTGATTTCATCCTGTGAGATCACCTCGTAACACTCCTCAGGCTTGGTCTCTCCGATCAGCTCTGTCTCAGAAGCTTCTCAAACTGCCCGTTTCACATAAGTGGCTATTAATAAGATCTCTGCTCACTCATGCTGTCACCAAAATCTGATGGCCCACTCTCAGTAAAGGACTGTCTCAGGAATTAGGACACTTCTTATGTCAGGAAAAGTAAAGTTTCTGAACTTTGTAAATTATTTCCTTTATTTTTTGAGATTATAGTATAATTATATCATTCCCTCTTTCCATTTTCTTCCTCCAAACACTACCACAAACCCCTCCTTTCTATCCTTCAATTTCATGGCCTTATTTTCATTAATTGTTGCTACAAATGCACATACATACAAATACTCACTATATATACACATATATGCTCATGACATATACATATACATATATATATATATATAGAGAGAGAGAGAGAGAGAGAGAGAGAGAGACATATATATGTATGACCGGCACTTTTTGATCTAGCCTTGTGTACATACAAAATTAAAATTCTTTTCATAAATAAACAGAAAAAAAGGTCAGGTAATGAGAAGAGCAATAAAAATTTTAATTTAATGTTATGCTAGGAAGATAGGGTATCCCTAATTCTTTTTTTTTAATTTTATAATTTGATTTAATTTTACATATCAGCCACAGATTCCCCTGTCCCCCCTCCTCCCCCCCCCCCCGCCTCCCCCCAGTCCACCCCCCATTCCCATCTCCTCCAGGACAAGGACTCCCCTGGGGATTCAGCTCAACCTGATAGATTCAGTCCAGGCAGGTCCAGTCTCCTCCTCCCAGGCTGAGCCAAGTGTCCCTGTATAAGCCCCAGGTTCCAAACAGCCAGCACATGCACTGAGAACAGGTTCCAGTTCCACTGCCTGGATGCCTCCCAAACAGTTCAAGCCAATCAAGTGTCTCACTTATCCAGAGGGCCTGATCCAGTTGGGGGCTCCTCAGCTATTGGTTCACAGTTCATGTGTTTCCATTAGTTTGGCTATTTGTCCCTGTGTTTTTTCCAATCTTGGTCTCAACAATTCTTGCTCTTCTTAAAGAAATAATAAACACAGTTCAGAAAAGTATAAACTATTCAAAATGGCAGACACAAATGAATTTTTTAATAAATGTATGTTATAATGAAGCAAATGTGAGTGGACAATGTGAAACCCTTTATTTACATATATATATGTGTGTATATACATACATATATATATACACACACATACATACATACACACACATATGACTATTGTGGTGAGCTTTTGTCAACTGGACACAAACTAGAGTTACCAAGGAAAAGGTAATATCAATTAAGGGACTCCCTCATCAAACTGACCTAAACAAAAGTCTGTGGGGTATTTTCTCAATTACTGATTAATGTGGCAGGGTCTAGCCTACTGTGGGAAATGCTATTCATAGGCAGGTGGTACTGGAAGGTATAAAAATGATAGCTTTATATGAGTTATAAAAGTAGGCCAATATGTGGCATTTCTTCATGGTTTCTGCTTCTTTTCCTACTAGAATTCTTGCCCTGACTTTCCTCAGTGATGAACCAAGAAGTGTAGGGTGAATTTAAGATTTTCCTCTCTAAGTTTGTTGGGTCATTGTGTTCATCACAGCAAGAGAGAGGAAAACAATGACATCAACATTCTTTATGTTATGTTAGTAATACAATTAATAACATATTCATCCAAAACAGCAAGGCATTTCAATGATTGTGCATATATATTTCTTTTCACGTTATTTCCACAGAGTAGGTATGTATTTCTTACCTGGTTAACATGACCACGGCAAAAGAGATCCTTGAGTATAAAGCTAAAAGTGGTTCTTTTGGAATATAGTTTAACTGATGAGGTGACAGATTGCCAGTCTGTTTCGCTTGGTTAACTTGACTATATTTAACTTTCAGGCATTGATAATAATTGAAAGCACAAATGCATTTAGTTGTTACTTAGTGTAAATATGCAATTATACATCAAAATATATATTTTCTTTCATTATCATGGATATTTTTCACAAGACACATCAAAAGAAATCTGAACTGCACATTTTTTCTAGTGAGCACTGAAATGAGCATTTTGTAGAATCATTATTATTATTATTATTATTATTATTATTATTATTATTTTGTGTGTGTGTGTGTGTGTGTGTGTGTGATGTGTACAACTGCCTATGGAGGCTAGGGAGGGGGTGTTCAATCATCTGATGCTCTGGATGTAGGTGGTTTCAGTCTCGTAGTATAGGTAATTGAAATCACAGAGGGGTCCTCTGAGAAAGCAGTTAGTCACTGAGCCATCACTCCTGGCCCTGTAATGAGCACTTTTAAAATTTTTTCTATTTTTTGAGGTTATAATATAATTTCATCATTTCTCTCCTTCCTTTCCTCTATCTAAGCCCTCATATAGTCCTTTTAGCTCTCATTCAAATTCATGGCCTGTATTTTTCAATATTTTCATTTTATACACACACACACACACACACACACTCACATGCACACATACATTTCTAAATACACAAAGAAATACAGGCAACTAGGAAATGCTGACAGTGGGATAAATTATCTTCCCTAGAGAAGAACATACCAGTTGGTTGTCCAACACCAAATGGTCAGCTCTGAAAACGTACATACAAGTAATGTTGGACAGAATGAGTATTTTTGAATCAAATTCTTTCAAAGTTCTTAGCCCTGATTGCAAAACCATTTTGACACTTGTGCTAAATTAAATGATCAGCGTTGTTAATAAAAGGACTATATACTATGCTGCATCTGAACTGTACAATTAAGTGTTGATGTTAATTATTCTGAGAGTACCAATGCATTGTTTCCAGAATCTCTAGCCCAAGTTGATTTCCAGCTGCTGCACAGCTCAGAATGACCTTGAGCTTCGGATCCTTCTGCCTCCTCCACCTCTAAAATCTCAGGAGAGGTACATATCCATATGAAGCCAGAGCAAAGCATCCTTAGTTTGTCTCCTCCACTCTCCAATTTATTTTCTGACTCACAGTCTCACTGAAATTGAAGCTTATCAATTTGACTTATCAATGAATTTCAGGGATATTTCCCTCTAAATTTCCCTAACATTGGAGTTAGATATCTGCATACTGTCTAGCATTTACGTTGGTGCTGGTGACCATAGCACAGGCCTTGTACATTCACAATGTGCACATTACTAAATGGGGTAACATTTCACAATACTCTTTCTTAAAATAATTTCACTATATTACATACTTCTCATTGCTAATATAAAGATGTTTAAGGAAATCATTTAAGGGGAAAAAAACTGTGTTTGAGTGAGTCCTATACTGCCGAGTTCACAATTCATGGTTAGTTGGTTCCATTGATCCTGACTTGAGAAACGTCATCATGAGAGGAGCGCATGGTTAAGCAAAGTAACTCTTCTTCCGGTTGTCAGGAAGAAAAGAGAGGGACAAGCATGTCTAGAAGAAAAAGTTAGCCTTCAAGGTAAATTCATCACTTAACAAGGGACCCACTCCTTTCATCTAGGTGCCACTTCTTAAAGTATCCACTATTCCCCAGTGGTCCAAGGAACCACTGTTGAAGGCAGTCACATTGGGGTCCAAACTCTCAACACATGAGATTTTTATAGGGCATTTCATATCCAACTCCTAATACATAGCCACCAGCAATGTGTGCATGAGTGATTCACTTTTCCCCATCCAGATTTTTTGTGACATCTCACCGAGTCATTTTGATTTGTGTTTAATGATATATGATGGTGGTTTTTGCAGGTCTGAATGTTAGATATTGTTAAAAGTCTTATGCGTTGCTTTGCCATCTGGTGATCTCTTTACTGGAATTTCTAGTCGGTCTGGATGCACTGAAGAATTGAAGTACAATGAACCTAATAACCAAAAGCTGATTTGAGGAAGTTTGAAGTAGAGCTATCTTTGTGTGAGATTGTGCTATTGTACTTAAGGGATCCAAATATATTTCAGTATGTAATTAAACGTATTGGTTTGGTGTGGCCATTTGATGCTGTAATCACACTGAGACAGCCTAAGAAGTTGTCCAGTTTGGTTTTTGGAAAATGATTTGAGACTGAAAAATAAAACATTGCAAATATTCTACAAACAATCACTTCTCATAAAAGCATTTGAAACTATTTCCAAAAATAAACTCTTTCTTTATACTCAAGGAATAGAGCTGTCTGGCTAACAGCCTCATCAGTTCCAACTCAGTGTTTGTTATATGGACTTGCTCATAATTGTACAGCCCACATTCAAGCATACACATACAAAGCAATTCATGTTTCCACATGTAAAATATTATAGAAAATGAGGGGACTTATGGCGAAATTCTATCTGCATATTTTGAATTGCTGTAGTTTGGGACTGAATTGTTTAGAAAATAGAAATGACTCTGAAAGAGCCAGGGAAATTAGTGTCTTTCTTAGAGGGAAGGTAGAGGACCATATAAACTCTTGTGAAAAATAATTAAATATAATAATGTTATATAGAAGCATTAAGTATTGTGTTCTTGAACCATAGGAAAATAATTACAGGTGAAAAGATCAAATGCTGCAAAACTCACACAAATACTTCTATAGTTGTAATTTTTCCTCATAGCCTACAAAATGGTAATGATTCAGTTAGTGTTAACTTGATAACACTAAATAAATGATTGTGCTCAGGAGGAGCTGGGTTAGGTTTAAAGGTTAATGGTTTCTGGCATACATGTGCACTCTGCATTTATATAGACGTCAGCTCCTTTTATAAGAAATTGTTCCAGTGGAACTAGCAATTTCTAGTTACCAGGCTTCAAGCCCAGTCCCAGGACATAAAGGAGAACACAATACCATAAAAAGTGTTCATACCGGACTGTCTGATTTGATGTGGGTAAATGTTTATATAGTCAACACATTTTTAAATGCCAAGAAAACTGGTGGAACTACAAGACTTTTAAAGAACAAAGTCAATAAATATTATCTGAAACTTAGGAAAGGGGAAGGGAGTTGCTTTGGAAGAAACAGTACAATTTTAACAAATAAGTTTTAAGAATTCTTGTCTCTCAATAGTAGAGACCAATTTAAATCTTTTAAAAATGTAAAGAATTTAGATTACTATTTTGTGCAAACAGGTATATTATTATTAAAATATTAGTAAACCAAAATGTGTAACACCAAAGGTACAAAAAATTAAAAAAAAACTAATTCTAACATTCATTAGTGAGGAACACCATCATAATAACTAAACATTTAATTTTTAAATATTTTCTGTAAATACAATATTATTACAATGTACGTTTCTTATGGATCAATTATTTAAAAAAATTAAGACACTATTTCACAAATCATTTAAGGAAAGAAATATTTCCATTTTATGATAGTTGTATCAGCTTTATCTTGTTTTAAGTAAGTAACTTCTATAACAAGTGTGGATTTTCACGGAAATCTTAAGCTCTTCAGCACACTTGATTTTAGTTCTACAGGCCCACACCTAAGCTAATGTCAAGTAATGACTTCCGGATGCCTTTCCTTATTTGCATGAAGTTATTGATATGTCGGGTATTTCTTGAATACTGATCTGTCAATCAAACCCTTTATCTTGAATATAATATCTAACTTCCATAGTGTAGAAAGCTGTCCATTTATCTATGAGAGTCCGAGGCCTGCAAGAATAGCCTGTCTTGGACTACATTCTTTCTTTAATATATAACTCATGTCTTTTGAGTTGTCAGGTAATTTGAAAGGAAACGTATCACCGTATATCTTTTTCATTCAAATTACATTGTCCATCTTCTCACTATTCCTGTCTGTACTCTTCCTGTTATCTCTTGGAACTCTCTCAGCATATAAAATTAACTAGCCCCAAACCAAGAAAGTTGCCTATACCAGTTATTCAAATAAGAACCTAAATTGTCACACCAATTTTCATATCTTGGCATATTAGTTGAGTACACAAACAACTTAACTATCCTGTAAATTGGAGAAAAGAACATTCTTACTTGGTAGAAGTGTTTGTATTTTTTGACGAAGGGAAGCAGAGTGTCGTATGGAAGTACTTGCCTGGGTCCTTAAAGAAGCAGGATTCATTAGTTAGGTTGAAGCAGTTTCCTAAGCATTAAACTATAGTGTTTAGTAGGGCAGAAGCAAATTCCTGGGGACACGGGCTACAGTGCTTTATGCTTCTTGTTAGCAAATCTTGCAATGTGTGGGAGTCCAAGTTCTTGTGTGTGTTTAATAATGCCAACATATTTTGAATTGTTTTTAATTGAAAAATGATAAAGGAGGAGAAGAAAGAACTAGAGACATACATACAGTGCAGATACTCAGTTTAGATTCAGATATACTTTCTTTCTTTCTTTTTTTTTAAGGAGGCCCCCAAGTAATGGGACCAGGACCTGTCCTTACTGCATGA
>CABHPQ010171033.1:0-26452 GCA_902168405.1 Peromyscus aztecus
GCATGCCTTCCTTTTCTGTGCCTCTTGTAGTAAAGCATAGCAGAAAAATACTTGAAAGAGATTTGTGAAATCATCCATCACATTCAAACTATCCTTCCTCACAGGAAACATACTTCAGGATTCTTTCTTTGGTAGCAAAATTCTTACATTTATCTTTAATATATGTTAACATGTGTATATACAAACATATAGATGGCGTAAAGTTATAGATAAACAGTTATATATGCATATCAATAGATACAAGCTATTGTGTTTTATTTGGGACTGGTGTTGAACCTATGACCTCAAGAAGTAAGGTAGGCCCTCATCCATCGATCTATTAGCTCCAGCCTTGCTTTATTTTTTATTTGGAGACAGCTTCATTACTTTGCACTGCTGACTTTTAATTTCCTATCTACCTTCCTCAATCTCCAGAATATCTAAGAATACAGATTTGCTCTTCGTTGTTGTTTTGTTTTGTTTAAGATACCTTCTTTCTACATATCCCCACCAGGTCTTTAACTAACTGTTCATCTCAGGCTGACCTCAAATTTGGAATTCTCTTGACCTCACATTCTAAATACTGAGATTACAAAGTTGTACCACTGAAGTAGAATGTTATTTTAAGGTGTTTTACTTTTGTTTATGTTGTTTTTGTTAAATTCTGTGAAGCTGCATTACTGTGCCTATCTAAAACACGTAATGGTCTAATAAAGAACTGGCCAGTAGCAAGGCAGGAAAAAGAACAGGAGAGAATGGCAGGCAGAGAGAATATAGAGAGAGGGAGAAATCTAGGGGAGAAGAAAGAGATAAAGGATCAAAGAGAGATGGAGGAGATCTAGGAGCCAGAGAAGGAAGAGGACTCCAGGGGCCAGCCACCCAGCTACACAGCAAACCGCAGAGTAAGAGTAAGATTTACACAAGTAAGAGAATGGAGAAAAGCCCAGAGACAAAAGGTAGAGGGGATGATTTAAGTTAAGAAAAGCTGGCTAGAAATTAAGCCAAGCTAAGGTTGAGTATTCATAATTAAGCATGAGCTTCTGTGTGTAGATTTATTTGGGTGCTGGATGGCAGGCCTCCCCAAAAGAGTGAAATACTAACAACAACATATTATCATGTCCAACTGCATTAAAATATATTTGTTTCCATGTATAGTTTCCAGAAATAAAAATAATTAATTTATATAAAAATAAGAAATGGGAAAGAAAAAAAAAGTTTTCTTATGAGATTCACAGGGACTAAGTTAGCACTTAAAATCAAATGAATAAAAAATAGGAAATTGAAATGTGATGACATGAATACCATGTCCATGGTTTAAATATTTATTTAACAAAGACATCAAATAATATTGTTGAAGTACACATTTACTTGAGCTCTAAATTGAAGCACACTATAAACTAGAGCATTAAGTAAAAGCCATTAATCTGAATATGTATGGTAAATTATAATCTTTATGAAGGGCTACCTTGTAAAGTTAATATTTATATATTTCTTATCTTACATATCTGACTAAGAGCAATTGCAAGGCCTCTTTCATGCATATAAAATATCTTTTTTTATTTACTACCTTATCTCCAGAATTTAGAGTCTCATCTGGGGTTTTGTGAATGTATATTTCATGTTCATATATTCCATCCATTCTCAAATACCCTTGCAAAATACTCCTTTTCTGGAAAAACTTCATCCAATATGTAGACACTTATAAGAGTATGCTTGCTATATTTACTTCAGTAAACACTATGAAGTCTGGGGTTTTGCAGGCAAGATAAATCATACCTCATTACTTGGAAATGGATCTAGAAAACTCATAAATACTAATTGGATACATGATGTTTTGAAACAACCAAATAGCATTTTACGTACTGAAAACAGTCACACATATGAAGGCATGTACGTAAATCTATATGACCTTCCATCAGACTTGGGCAAGGATTTTTGGTCTGAGGAGGTAGTCTATGCACTCAAGGCCCGAAGTCCAGTCTGAGACTTCAGAACAAAGTGATTTTAGAACATAGAGAGTTTTCCAGAACTCGCCTTTGCAACAACTTCAGGCATAATATCCTGAAGTGTGAGCTGCATTCCCTAGTTGCCCATTTCCTAGTCTCATCATCCACACTGAGAGTTAGCCTACATGCCAATTCAAGTGACCTTCACTTTCTTCATTGTGTTAACCACTGCTTTGAGAATGTGCATCATTCTTAGATTGCTCTATAGAACTTGGCCTTTGCTAGCTATGTTGCCTGCTTAGGGAGGACACCTTGACTGAATGTTAACTGATGGTAAGAGTAGTTGATGTCTTAGAAAAATGCAGATTGTTCACCATCTATCTTTATTTGTCCCTGAAAAGTAACCTACAAGATTAAGGAAACACTGAGTTAGTGTCCTTGTTATCTTAGAAACCAAAGATACTATGTCTCAGAATCATTTTCATTAAGAAAGTCAGGCCTGATATCTTTTTTAGTAAATGTATGTCATGTGTATATATAACATGTATATATAGGATATCTATTTTAGTAAATATATGTCATGCATACATATAACATGTATATATAACTGTTCTGCAGTAAGTGATAGAAACATGAGGGTGGTAATGAGATGTGACCAGAACCACTTACTTGATAATTTCTGCATGCTCTGAAAATACATCTCTTCTCCAATATAATGAATAAGGTTTAAAAAAAAAACAACCATACATCAAAGACAGAAAAAACGCTTTCTCAGGAGGAGAGATTGTACGAGCCAGAGGTAACCCACAGAGACAGCTGACTTGAGCTTGTGGAAGCTAATGACTGGCATCTAGGGAGCCTGCCTGAGACCAACCTAGGCCGGCTGCATATGTGTGACAGTTGTATAGATTGGTCCTAGCAATGGGATCAGGACCTGCCCTTGGTGTTTGAGCTGGCTTTTGGGAACTTATTTACTATGCTGTGTTCCTTGTCCAGCCTTGATGCAGGGAGAGGTGCTCGGTCCTGGCTCAACTTGATGTGCCATACTTTGTTAAAACATGGGCGTTCTGGCCCTTTCTGAACAGAGATGGAAGAGGAGTGGATGGGGGCGGGTGGGAGGAGAGGAGAGAGAGGAGAAACTGTCAGAATGTAAAATAATTGAAAAAATTAATTAATTTTTAAAAAAGGAGAGAAATACCCCTCTCTCACTTTCAAGGAATAAAAGCAAACCTTGAGACCTGGCAATTATAGGTACCAGTATTTTCTATAAAAAAGAAAGTATCTGATTTATTACCTATGGCTTATATATTTACTTGTTGGTCAAACAACCATTTATATAATATTTTAAATTTGGATAACATTTATTTCCTATTAATATTATAACAATAAGGCACAATAGTTTATGAAATGATATACTAATTATTTATGGAAGATCCTATTAAATAATTCCTTTAAATAATGTAATATTTTTGTGGAATAGCTTATAAAATTTCCAGTAAGCCTAAATGTAGTAACATTGCTTTAGATCAAATTATTCTATGGCTTGCTGTAAAAATAATAAGTGAGAAATAACTTGGCACATTTTAAACTTCCATATAATATGAGCTATAATTTAAAATTATAGAAGAATAATTTTATTACAATTTCTGAGAAAATACATATTACCGTAATGCATATGAGAGTCAGACCTATCAAAGTATCAAACTAAAGATTGCCTTAAAAGTAATGAACTTCTATATGGAAAGTCTTTGTTGGTGCTGTTAGTAAAGTGTTTATGAGCAAGCATGAGAACCCTGGAGCAGATTCATAGCACACACATAGAAGCCTCTAAACCCACAAAATACGGCACCTTTAAGCCCAATGCTGAGCCAGGAAATGGGAGGATTACTGGGTATGGCAAGGCAGCCACCAAAGCTAATCAGGATGTTTAAGACTAAGAGAGAAAGTGACTCAAAAAATATTGGAGAGAGCAAATGAGGAGACCTCTGACATCAACCTCTGATCTCCATACATTTACACACATGTTCATGCACACCCATACAAATATGTACGTACATATATGTATACCTACACAGAACACAGGCACAGATGAAAATAAGTGAAATTCTGTTCTTGGAGACATTTGGGTACTGATGGTTTGGTTGCCAACACTTTGAAGTTAGAGGTCCAAAGAAGGACTCAACCTGCAGGAAATGGGTGTGGTGTGAGTAATTTTTCTAAAGGGAAACCATCTACCTGCTTATCCGCACTTAGGAGCTTTCAGCAGATTGCTTATCAAATCACACCTTCATGCAACCACAGTTTCATACAACAAGTTTGGTAGCCTCTTAGCAATTTGGCTGCCTCTAATTTTTTCTATCCTATCTACTCTCCATTAGTCAATTAAAGTACATATCTGAAATTCAAGTCATGAATCTTTGTCTCTTGTTTAAATCTCTTAAAATCTTTCACATTTTATCAGGTACAGCTTAGTTTCACAATTTCTAGTAAAGCAATAGGTGTTTTCTTTTCTATCCACCTGATTCCCCCTCCATCCTAATGTCCAGGAACACTTCTTGTATGTCACCTCTTAACTTTCTGATCAACAATTATTAACTTGGTGTTCCACAGAACCTTAACAGATGATTGCTTCCAGTTTCCATCACTGGCTAGAACGAGAGTGCAGTGGTTAAAACACTTGCCACTTTTGCAAAGGACTGGCTTTTGGCTCCCAGAGCCAACATAGCAGCTTACAACTGTCTGAAAATACAGCCCATGGGGAATCCAACACCTTCTTCTGGACTCTACAGACACTGCAGACACGTGGTGCACATAAATGCACACAGGCAAACACTCTTACGGATGGACTAAAATAAACTATCTTCCAATCCCTGTGTCCTCTAACCAAAGCTTTAACTTCCCTGATCACTTCTGTTTCCCTTCAGAAAATCTGGCTTCACAGGCAACATCTGGCTCATTCCCTTTTGTGTTTTGTCTTGCTGCTCTGTTTCCAGTGAAGCGTGAGGGGCCAAATCTCTGTCTGTCACTGTCATCCCCTTGTGGCCCCCTTTGAAGCCTCTTCATACAGGACCCCTCTGCCTGTCAGAAACTTGGCCAGAAAGAACCCCATCTCTGTTCTAGCTTGGAAAAAAGCAGAAATAATTTCATCTAAAGACTGTTCAGTTTGGTTATGTTTCAGATTCTCTGAGATCTTGTCAGGCCCCATTAATATCAAAGCTTATGAAAATGATGTAAGAATTTTTTTTTTTTTCTGAAGCAAAATGTACTAGACCAGGCAAGAAGAAAGCATCATCTTTTGGCACTGGCATACTGACATAAATGAAGAAAGAAATATGTTTACTGGTTTACTATTGAAGTTGTACTGAGTTGTAGGGTTGCATGTACTATGTATGTGTTCATGTATCTATTTTTCTCATTACTAATCAATAAAAAATATTTTTAAGGCAAATCACTGTTACTGGTTTACAATAATTAAGTAGTTTATGCATGAAAATGTGCAAAAAGGCCATACACTTGAATAATTTATAAAAAAGATATCTACCAAAAAATTCCTGTGTGATTGTGCACATTGATGATTTCTAACATGGAACCTTATGTCCTCCTTGCTAACCTTTCCAAGAAGGCAGTAACTGAATGAAAAATGATATGGATGGGCCACAAATTATCTGTGGCCTTTGCACATATTTTACATGTGATTTTCAAATATGGATTTTAAAAGTTCTAGGGAAATACATTGTTTTATAAAGTTATTTCAATATTTATGTTTGGAATAAAGATAAATATATAGCTTTATTGCAAAAGTAAATATATGTTTGTACATACATATATAATATCACATAAATTATGAAACTTTACAACTCCATATATGCTCTTACACCCTCCTGTGATCATGCTAGTAGCACATGCTTGATTATTTAATGCTTTATCTGTTTTGAGAAGCATCTTAGCTACCTAACAAAATAATTTCTGCTAGAGTATTTGGCAAAGTAAAATTCTGTTTTACTAGTGTGAGAAAGAACATCTTTATCCCTATTGTCAGGCATATAAATTTGATAATGAAACGTAAAAATAATTTATAACAAGAACTAACCATTGACATCTTAAAATTTAATGAGTTTCTTGGGTTCCTAGAATTTTAAAAACTTCTTTATTTCATTTAAATATTTTCCAATATCTATCAATTTATTGAGCAACTTTAATTCTTGAGCTCTTTGGAAGTCATCCTGTAGTCATTGATTCTGTTCTTTAGAAAACTAAAATATTTATAATCAATGGTAAATATTGTTAAAGTGTTTTTGATAATCTTAGCTAATGTGTATAATTTAAGATTATAGTGTATATAATTTAAAAAATTATAGCCTTTGAATGCATACTACTTCTAGAGACGCTTTTGATGGTGAAAATGTCAATCTTTGCCTCTTTCTCCTCTGCCTTTTTATAAAATGCTTGGATATATAAGCACTTAGCAAATGCTTACGAAGTGAGAATATGCAAATATCAAGTCTTCATACATTTCAAAAAGTTAGAAAAATTAGAAAACTGCCGAAATAAAAGAAAATATTCTAATAGTGGTGGTCTCACTTTCTCTTTAGTGTCTACATATTTTTTCAAATTGATTATGCAGAAAAATGTCTTTATATACAGAATCATTGTGCCAGATTTTTCCAATTAATATGAAAGTCAACGACAAATTCAAAAATTATACAGCAGCCAAAATGTGAACTTAAAATACATTAACCCTCATCAACTTGCTTCACAGAGTATGTGGTGGCTTCTTAACAGAGTTTACTTGCCCCCACTATCTTATGTCAACCAAATGATGGACCTTTTTCATTTACCAACAGGCAATATTTGATATTCTCTCCTGTTACATTTGGATAAGTAACAGGGGGGTAAATATAGTGTTCAGTGATAAAGTTCAAGTTTATCCTATGTTATATAGCAAGTTGCAAGACAGCCAGTGGTATATGAGATCCTTTCTCAAACAAACAAAATGAGAAAATAGAAGTTCGTATGTAATAGGAAAAATAATATATATCTATGTAATATACATATATGCTTATCTATACATAGGTAAAACACAGATCTGTTGGTGGTTGTAGGCAAATGAACATTTCAAGGAGACAAAGACAACTCCTTAATATTTTGAGGTGCAAGTGCTTTTCTGGTGCTGTTGTTGAAATTGAAATTCTAGAGGGGCTTTACTACTGGCATTACTGGAGGAGTAGATCTTTCTCTTGGAGGCAGTCTTGAGCAAGGGTATAGCTCCCCACCCCCTGGCAAAAAGTAGTACAGTTCCAACAGTGTATAAACAGGGCATAACTCTTGGGGTTTTCTGAAAAGCAATAATGGCCTGGATTAGGGTGACGTTGGTGGAAATGCAAAGGAAAGTCTGCAAATTGTGAAGCCAGTCTGTGTATTAAATGATACTTTTAATGCCTGTTGCCCAGTGTCACCTGCTTGTTCATATATTTAAAATAAACACATTAGTAAAATAATGAGTAGATGTGTTTTAACTTTTCAATAAATTAAATCACATATTAGTGTCTCCCTCAACTTCCAAACAAAATTCCCATAACTGATAATTAATGATCAAAAGTGTCTAAAGTCATTTGTTTCCTAAGGATCTCATATTTAATCAAGTCATCAAGACTTAAGGGAAATGACTTTCAAGGCCTTTCTTTCCTGCATCTAACTTTCAGAAACTTCTGCTTATAGCAAGTAGCACAGTGAATGACTGAGGCTGAACCCTCAAACTTGCTAGTCATCTTCAATCATTTTGGGCTTTCTACATGAACAGCTGTTTACCCACCACTTCATCAATGCCATCAACATACAGACAGAGGAAATAACTCGCTGTTTCCATAAGCCATGTACCATATGCATATATGCACTATTATGCTGTCCTTTTTCATTTGATTTCACAGCTTGCTTTTCATTGCTTTCACCAGAGCAGAGCATCTTTTTCTTTGGTTATTTTCCTTGTGTAACTAATGTAGTATATTATCTTTGCCAATGCAGACTGTATGAATATGAATCAACCATTCATGAAGATTTATATTATCCAGAAACCATAATACTACAAACTACATTGACCACGTGAGAGCAACACTAGTACAATAGCTTTGTCTCTTACATTTGAATGATCTGATTGGCCTTTATTTTCATTAGAAGCAAAGATAATGCCATCATCAGAGAAATGAAAGGCAACATAAATGTTTTGAAAATAACCCATCATGAAATGTGGAATATTTGTTGTAAAATTTTTTTTATTAAAATTAAACAAAAGAGATTTATATTTTGTAACAGGTTGGAATGCAGATGTTGAATAGAAATACACCTGGTTAGGTAACAGCATATTTCATTTTCAATTTGACACTTTAATCTTAATTAATAGGCCTAGAATATTTTTAAATGCTACCATAGGTGTTTATTTGCCTTCTAAGAAAGGAAATCAGTGATGTATCTTTGATATTATAGGTCATTTGTCTATAACAGGACCACGTATTAATTGTCATTTTTGGCTTCAGATATAGCTCAGTGGTAGAGTGCTTGTCTAATGTATATTAAGACCCTAGGTTTGATCCCCACTACAAAAACAAAAACACAATGCTCATCTTTAAAAACTTGCCAGTTAAATTGTATTGCCACAATAATCACCAATTACACTTTAAACTTTTGTTTGTGTATGATGCAATTCAATCTATAAATATTTGAAGGATTTATTTTCTTAGATATTATAACCAAGGTTGAAGCATCTGCACTAATGTTCATTAGGATATAATGTTCATCAATAAATATCAATGACAGATGGTCACTAAACTTGAATATTGAAGTATCATTTGTATTTTAAATATTTTTGAGATATAGAAATTACTTGGCTATAAATACAAGATAATAACCTAAATTTGGTTTTTAAAAACAAACGTTTGACTTTTACTTGTGTTTGTGAAATTGTTAGAAATTTAGTGATACTCTTTAACTTATCCCACTAGTGAATTAGCAATACCCATAACCTTAAGCATCAGGGTCACATACTTCCCTTAATGTTGCAATATTTCCTCAGAAGGTCGATTAAAGGCTATTGCCATACTGCCACTGAGATTAACAATGGTCTTCCATCAAATTGGTTCTGTCATTACTTTGTAACTTCAAAGTTGTATACATGGGATAAATGTTTTCTATCATCCTTTTACGTTCTTATGTCCAAACTACCTAAGTGTGGTAGTAGAACCCCCAATGGTATTATGGATAGTTATACTCTGATATAAATATGGAAAATGATTAAAACTTGCAGAACATGCAAGTTAAATTATAATTTTAAGTTGAAAGGTGGTGTATAATGTTAATAAAACTTACCACTAATATTTGTTTGCTATTGAAGATACAGTGACATTTCAATTGCATAACAGTTTTTAATATACAATAGTGAATAACTATAGGTAAAATTTTATAAATAGCAAATGTAGTGGTAATTAGGTACTTCTGTGCTCAGTGAAGAATGGTTTATATAGCACATAGTTTACACATGAATGAATGAAAGATGTTGGTAGGAATATAAAAATAGTGATGGATTTTATTTTATCAAGTAAACTGACATTTTATGAATATTTCCATTTTTTATCCTTGGATATTATCCAAAGTGACAAAAGGAGACACATATTTAGACTTCTCAAATATCTCTGGGTGTGAATTCTTTAGTGGAAGACCTAAAAAGACTTTCTGGGGTCATAATTGGATGAGATTTTGATTGGACAGACAACATGCTAGCCTTTTTTTTTTTTCCTTACACAAAAGACAAGAGTTGGTAGAATTGCTGCTTACAAAATACATTGTGAATAAGTTGTATTTTAGCAGAAATACATTTAAAAATTGAGGAGAAAAGGGCCCAGGAGTAAAACTTTTTGTCAGATTTTCACTCTCAACTTTTGAGTATTAAGTATCAAGAGATCAGTAATGTAATATCAAGTACCACAATATCGTTCTCAGTAGGAATTTTCTTCCCTACCTGACTGTTAGGAATTAGAGCCGTCTAGCATTCCATATGCTAGGCTTGGTTTTTACTAGATCACTCTAACAGTTCAGTGAGCACAGCACTAACCCAGAGGCCTGAGGATATAATCCATTTAAGCACATGAAATTTTGTAAATCCACTTCACAGAAGCTGATCCACGGATTGAATAATTTCCATCTCCACACTTCCTTTCTAATTGTCTGTTAGGCACAGATAACGTTTTGGTCTTTATTTGTAGCTTTATTTCAGAACATCTAAATAAAAAAAAACCCTAGACTCCTTTGTTTGAACCAAAATTTTAAAAAGAAAACATAGCTTTACATGTGGTTAGAGAAAGTGTGTAATTGGTTAAGTCAGGGCAGGGAAGAATCAGAATTGCTGAGGCTACCAGTTTTTGTGAGCCTCGAGGCAAACCAAGGCTACCTCATCTTTGGATTAAAAAAAAAAATCCATCCTCTGAATACTCACCTTAGAAAGTTAGAATCCAGAGTTGTCCATTCCTTTTGAAGATACTGGAAACCTTGTTGGGGTGACAAGCATTTAGCCAGAGGCAGCAGAAACCCAGTCAGGATTCTTTGAGGAACAACAGTTAATAGTGTGGTTATATTTTTTTTCTTCTGCTATGTGGCTTCAGAACATTATCAAGAGAAGTGTACAATATGTTCTGTTACTTGAGTTGACTTACCATCGAATGTATCACTTACTGACTGTTACTCTTGTTTCTTAAAAGCTGTTCATGATGCAGATTTTCTAGCTTAAGTTTAGACATATTCCAGGCAGATCAGACTAGACAAGTTAGAACTGTGGATTTATCATCAATAACTTCCAGGTCTGTGGAGGAACATGTTGCATGAGACAGGAATGTAATTTGTGAGAAATGTCTACTACACACAGGCTTTCATATACCTTTATTCTGTCTTTAGAATTTGGAATGATGGGAGATCATACAATTAAAAGTCAGCGACCTCGATCTGTCCATGAAAAAAGGGTCCCTCAGGAACAAGCTGACGCTGCTAAATTTATGGCACAAACTGGTAATACGTTAGTTACATTTTTCTATTGATTGTTGTTAATTTAATGGAACCACTGCATGTTTTCATGATCCTTTGCTGCACATTTGTCAGTTTTTGGAGCTGATTTTTTTTGAGCCATTTTTTTTGTCACCAGTTAAAGTCCATAAATAAAGTAGCTATGAATGAAAAGTACACAGAAAAAAATGTGTAAGACTTACTTTGCTTTTGGTATAGGTTGCTTTAGGATTTACATATTATTATTTCCTTATGTTAACTAACCACTAAAATGCATTATTACACTCTTAAAGGACAGCAATAAAATTACTTTTTCAAGAATTATTTGATTTGAGACTTTCATGAGCTATAATTTAAATAGGACTCAGATGATGAAATTTAATGTAACAAAATTTGATACATTAAATATTCTTCCATATGCCACATTATCTATAAATATTGCTTAATTATTAAAATATATAGAAATTAGATGTTTTATAATTTAATATATGATTTGAAAATAAATTTGTTGCAGAAGATAAATAGTAAAAGGTCGACCATCTAATTAAATATCAACAAAACTGACTTTCTGGCTTATAAAATTTTTTAATCCTACATCAGTCAAATCATTTTTCAAACTCCCTACAAATTTGAATGTGACTGAAAAGTATGTTATTTAACATAATTTTTGAAATTCATAGATATATGTGAATAGATATATACATGCAGAGTTTATGCTTTAATAATCTATAGAGTTTGACAGATCCCAGTGGGTCATAATTTGGCTGCTCATAGTAAGTATTGCAGAGTTCTGCCCAGTAACACTGCAGGGGAACACTCTCCCAGTTGGAGATGTTTACAGCTGTGTTGCAAACATGCTCAGCCTTTGTTTGCTTTTCTTTTACAAAACTTAGAACTCAGTTTACCCGTTTTCACACAATTTTGTGCATTCCATTCTTGTTTGTTTTATCATTAGCAGGACACCATGATTATACGACCAGATCTGTGACATTATATTCAGACAAGTTTTAATGAAATTCTCCCAAGAGAATGGACGTGCTCTTTAGTTCATGTGTTCTTTGTCAGAGTGTTTGTTTAGAACACTGTACATGAACTGAATGATTAGAAATTCAAATATTAATACTGAATTGGATTCTTGGTAATAGATGAATGGTCTATTTTAATATATTAATTGTAACTCAGCTTCTCAGAGCAGGATATGTAGAATTAATTCTATAAGTGTATGGTTTAAATTTTAAAAATAATATATGATGTGGCCAGATCCAGAAATGAAGCGAACTTTTTTTGCTGGATTGCTTCTGGTGTACCTTACTTAAGAGGAGATTTATATTTTAACCAGTTGCTTACTCAAGTCCAAAAATGGATTATGTGGTTCAAATGGATTTCCAAATTTCTAAATGTGTTTTTGTCTGATACCAAGAGCAAAATAATTGAAACAGGGAGCAGAGATTCAGGGATTTCTACTCTCAGTAGAAGAGATGAAACGTAGGCTGACCACTCAGTCCCTTAGGCATCTCCCTGTGAGAACACATCTGCTGTCTGGGAAATGTGTCTTTCTTTTATGCCAAAGACATAGCAAATATTGGTTTACCATAATGCCTAAAACTTGTCACCATGGGGAGTGAAATGGAGAACCATAGGTTTAAGTTTCCAGTGCTCTGGTAACTTTAGTTTGTGCATTCGATATTATGCAATTTAATTCAGAGTTTGTTTAAATTCTGTTTATTAATATTTGCATACATTAAGAAAATTCAATTTTTTTCAGCCAAAACATTTTGAAAAACTCAAATGTTAAGAAATATTGATTTGTAAAAAGAGGAATTGGTAATCACAATTTTTACATGTATTTCTGATTTTCCAGTCATTGTTTTTCTACACTATGTATATTCTTTCACTAAGAAGTGATTTGGTAAGTAGATGACACACAGATTAAATAGATCTGGGGCTAACTTTAAAGCCACTTACACATACTGTTATCTTCTCAGAAAGGCGATGCCATATTAAAGTTCTAGAATTATTGATTGATGCCTGAATTTGCGAGAAATAGAGTCATAAATTCATTTTAAAACAAACATTGCATATGCAAATATAGACACATATTGTACCTACTTTAATATTAAATTACCATGCTGAACTAAGAAAGGAAAATTCATTATATTATATTTTATGATTCATAATTGATTACTAAGCACACTTATATTGCTAAAACAGAGTTTTTTCTTAATTATTGTTTCTTATGATGTTAACATAGACTAAATTAATAGAATACCAAACAATAACATTTTACAAATGAGGTTTTATTTATATAACTTGTCTGTTTCTCATATCAAGGTATTAATATTGCATATAAACAGTCATGAAATATTGCTAACCATAATTTGAGAACAAAAAAAATGATACAATGGAGGGGAGTTAAATAATACAATTTTAAAGTTCCATAATATGTTATATCTCTCATTCAAAAAACAGAAAGCAAAAGCCACCACCACTTATTTCTTTTCAAATAAGTGAAATGGCTTCACCAATCAATACAACCAGTAACTATTTTCCTTTTTAAAAAAGCTTTACCCTACCTGGTCTCCAAAGTAAGTTCCAGGAAAGGCGCAAAGCTACACAGAGAAACCCTGTCTCGAAAAAACAAAAAGCAAAAACCAAAAAACAAACAAACAAACAAAAAGCTTTACTAGACAGAAGCAGAGTAAGTGAATATTTTTAAATGGAATTTTTATGAGATAGCATTATTATTTTATTGGAATAGCTAGAGTATTATTGCTAGTACTATTAGCTAAGGCAAGTCTGAACATTAATTAGGTTGTTATAAAAGCATAAGATAAGGCTGGAGCGATGTCTCAGTGGTTAAGAGCACTTACTACTCTTGCAGGGGCCACATGTTGAGTTCCCATAATCCCCATGGTAGCTCCCAACCACTTGTTAGCTCCAGTTCTAGGGATCCAACACCCTCTTCTGGCCACTGGGGGCGCTGTATGAGCATAGTACACATACATATGGAGCTAAAACCTAACATACATAATGAAATAAAGTAGAATTAAAACCTAAGTTAGAAATGTGTATATATAGTTAAAGAAAATGAAATAATAAATATGTTTATTTAAGGGTTAGACCCAGGCTTAGTGCCAATGAGCTGGAATAAGATAAATGTTAGTGATTCTTACTTTTTGGCAACATAGGCCTGAAGTGAGTTTATAAACAATTTTAGAAAAGTAACCATTTATTACATGAAGGAAATGGCCTGTATTAGGAACATATGACATGTGATCTAAAATAAGAACATAACATTAAATGTGTTTCTAATTTCATGATTTTAACACACTAGCAAAAGTTATATTAATGCCTTGTTCATATTAAATTCTCTATTGCATATAATCTCACTCAATTTTCAAGTAGCTTTTGAGGTAGGCAAATTATTAAGGGTAAATTATTTTAAAAAATGGACTTTTTCAAGGACCCAGAGTCAATGTAGAGTTGACTGCAATACATTCCAGTTTCCTTCCATGATTTTTATTCCAGGATAAAGAACTTTAATACTGCCTTATGCAGAATGTTGTCTACATGAACTTTGACATGTCTTCTGAATTATACATTGACTAGATCAATTTGTACTATCTCCAAATATATATATATATCCTGAAAATGGTGCTTAGTCTAGGCTTTCCTATTTCAGTGTCATTAAAATATCTTTTTTTCAAGTATATTAACTATTTCTAACATAACTCAAAGTGCTTTACTAGAAAACCCTCAACCTTAGGGAAAAAAGGAAATGGCGTAAAAGTCGCAGTGCAAATGTCAATTGAAATAGCACTTGAAATACAAGATCAAGTTGATGGTTAGACCATTATTTTAGTGGCAAATTTTGATTCTAAATTTGAAATGAAATTTATTATTCATATGTTTATTTTCATTTAAATTTTCATCTGCAAAATGAGCTGTGAGGAGGCTTCTCTTAGCATTCCTGATTGATGTCTCATGACCCAGCAACACTGCCTGTCTTGCTCAGTGTCATGCAGAATCATAGTTGTAGAGACATCTCAGACTTCCAAATACTTGTATGAGGTCGTACATGAATTGGGCCTTGATCTGAACTCATGGCTAAGTTTAATTTTTAAAATTGTCTATCATTAAAATGCAAGAGAGAAAGAAAAAACTGCGTTTGTGGCAAAGTAGAACTAAATTTTTCTCTCATACCTTTGTCATGTCACTTACAGAAATCACATTGTTCTTAACTTTCTGGCTTGTAATTGATAACATACAGCCATAATATTTATACTCAGTCTCATCACAAGCAGGTTGGCATGTCATTAAGTATACATTACTGTTCCCTAATTTTGAGCTTAAAGTTTTCATTATTAAGTATGCTTATATATGTAAACATGTGTAGATAGTTTTAATCATTGTCATATTATTGGACCCACAAAATGATGACTTTTGTTAAAATGTAATTCAATTTAATAGAGCAAATTATGAGCTATAATTTCAAACACTACTCAAACAGACATCCAAGTAGATATTTATGAAATTAGCCATGTGTAAATTTGTAAAGGTAAAAATCCTGAAGTAATCAAGAGAGATCTATTACTGTACATCCAGGCTAAACATCAGTTTCAATATTTAAAAGAAGTCCTAATTAATGTGAGCTGACATCCAAGTTACCAACATGTGCCATTCTGATAGATAACCAGGTATCAATAAATTGTTATCTATGCCTCTGCATGCATAATGTTAGACCAACATAAGAACACATCTTCATGGTCGTGCTAACAAAGTTTCGATAGCACAGTGTTTCTCTGCAAACTGGTTGTTCTGAGCCCTCAAGAAAATAAGTAAGCAGGGTAGCAGGTTATAGCAGAATATAAAGTCAGTATCTTCATCAAATAGGTTTTCTAGCAAGGGACTCACATTTAGAACAGATTTCTCGCTGAAGAATGTCTTGCCTTATAGTCTGGGGCACACCCATTCTTTCCTTCAGCACCAGTTTGGAGATCAACTACTTGATTAGCCTTTAATACACTCCTAAAACTAACTCTCGTTGACTAACTCTCCAAAACAAGATAGACAAATGGATTGGCATTTCTGTCCTTGGAATTATATTCCAAAGGGTTATTCTATACCAAATACATCATATAGAGCTAAATTGCTCCTAGCCCTGTATAATTAGTGATTCAAATGTTCTTAGAAAACCATCCCTTGTAAAAAATTTGGACAGCAGCATGTATGCTTAGTGTAAATACACACTGCTGGGCAGTGGACTGAACTGGAATTTGGTGCAAAGCAAAGGCAAAATTTCAAGTCAGGTTATAAAATCTAACCTGGACATGATGCCAGAATAGAATTAGAAGCCCACTCCAGTGGTTTTTAAAATTGATGTTTCCTGTCTCCTTGTACACTGGTTTTAGATAATGTGAAAACTAGGCATAGTTTCAATGTGATGCCAAGCACTATCACTTTTATGAAACCCAACACTAATTGGCTTCATAGGACCCTATTTCGGAGTAAACTTTAGTTCTATGTACAGTTAATATAAATGATAGAGAAGCTTTCATTCACTTGAAGTTCAAAAACATCACTTCTTCAGGTCAGGGTGAAATGGGGAGCAGAAGGATATTAACAAATTACTACAAAGTAAATGGCTAGCATAGGCTGAAACAGTAGGAAATCCATTTGGAATAAATTAGCAACTTGCAAAGTAGTTTTCATGTACAGTCAGTCTTTAGCAATAGAAAGGGCATTCCACAATAAAGAGCTAGGCAAGAGCATACCAAAACATCCCTGCTCACCAAAGCCTCAGAAAATGATTAGAAATACATTCTGCCTTGTTGGACATCAAATGAAGAAAACTTCAATTATTCTCACTGAAAACTATTGATTACTTCATTCACAGTGTTGATAGCTCAATGGACTTTGCAAAGAATGGTTTTGCTTACAAGGTCATGACAAACAGTCTTTGTATTAGCATTGTACACATCCCTCTAAATTCATTTTCCTATGAAATGCTTTGTACCTTTGTATGTACTGTCATATATTTGGATTTACATTATTCATGCATGTCCAGTGTTAGTTTGATACAATGCTTACAGGATGAATAATCAAGACAGTATTTCACGTTTGTTTGTTGTCTTGCATGCAGGTGAATCTGGTGTGGAAGAGTGGTCCCAGTGGAGCACATGCTCAGTTACTTGTGGTCAAGGGTCGCAGGTGCGAACCAGAACTTGTGTATCACCTTACGGGACACACTGCAGCGGCCCATTAAGAGAATCAAGGGTTTGCAATAACACTGCCCTCTGTCCAGGTAGTGTTAGCAGCAACTACGACTGTGGATGTTTTGAATTGTGTCATGCTACGCATTTGGAACCATTTGTTATTTTCATATGAACTGGGTATAGGCATTTTAATTAGAGTCTATAAGCGTGATTGTTCTCAACTGTGATATTTTAGTCTGTATGTGATTATTTCTGCTTTCAGAGCAGTCAGGATATTAGATAAGCGACTGTCTCCCTACTGCAAGTAAGATTGAAATTTGTAGAGCTATTTCAAATAGTATGCAAATTCACTTATTTTTCTTGTGTTTTTAGGTGGTAAAAAAATCCAACTGCATATTTGAGGAAATAAAATTTTCAAGCATAGTAGAAATATGACATGTGATTGACAGTTTTTCAGTCAGCAATTCTCCTACCATCCATCTGACCCTATTAAAAAAAATAAGAAGAATAGTAGACCTAAGAATGATCTTTCATTTTATTTCATAAACAACCTTGAAGTGATTTTTCTCATCACAGCCATCTACTGCTTTAACAGACAGAGAAGGGGCTGGTTAGGGTCAATTTACGTTACATCAAAATTGTATTATTTAATGATGTACATGGTCTTACTGTATTTGTTTCACCCTGTCAAACCAATGAGGTCTTTTTTTCAAAAAAATCAGTTCCAAAGGAGGAGTTTGGGTTGTGCTCAATCATTTGATAAATAGGTGAATGTAAACTACATGACTGCCGGAGTTGAGACTAGACTCTCATAGACTTTACAGAATCATCTGAACGGGAGATGTTCTAAAGAAAAGTCTTGCCACCATAGGCCTTACAACCTCCAAGTCACGCTTAAACATTCTCTAGGGGGTAGTCTCCATTCCCAGAGTTAACTGGTTCTCAGTTGCTAAAACCAAGAGTGAGGGACCTGGAAGAATGATCAAGAATAATGCCAATTTCCCAGCAGAACAGGCAAATGTAATCATATAAGAAATGTTGGAATGGCTGTTATTTAGTGGGTATGAAACTTCAAATTTGCAAAATTGAAGATTTCTGGTGCTCTGTTTGACTGCTGCATGAATATGCTCAACACTGCTGAATTGTAAACTCAAAATAGTTTCCATGGACAATTTTATGTTATGTAGGTTTTTTATTTATTTAAAAAAAAACCTAGAGATCCTGGAGGAAAGAGAAAATGAGGAGGATATATTGGGGAATGATGCAGTGAGGTGTGAGAACCTTTTGTGTAAGAAGTAGAAAAGTAAAAGATAAAGACAAAGTTAAACAGAAAGAAACCAAGGCTACGAGGCAAAGAAGGCACAATTATCAGTAAAAGGACAATATATAATTACTACTGAGAGTAAGTAGAAGTCAGTTGAGACTGCATGATACAAGAAAGAATTGAGAATGAAAAATAATACAAACCAAAGAAGAAAAACGTAAGGGAGTCATTGAAAAATGATGAAAAAAGACGAAAAGTAGAGATCATAGACAAAACACATTTCAGTTACATGAGCTGGGAAAAAAAGCCAGGGAGATAGAGGCTTGCAGTGTGGTAGTGAAACATTCAGACCTCAAGCTTAACACTGTGGATCCTTATTTGAGTAGAAGAGAATGGTGTCTTCTGGAGAATACTTACCCAGGAAGCCTCACCACAGTATTTACATGATGATGTACAGGATCGACTTCCCTTTTCTCAACAATTAAAACAGTATCAGTAGAGCATTATGATACAATTGATATATAAATTTATCTTATGGCTATGCACAAGGGGAAGGACAGGGTCTAATGACCAACCTATTCCTAAGTGGGAATCAGATTGGTTTCCAAAGTGCTTTCCATATTCATAGCTTACCTTCCAGTGACCAGTTACACACATGTGTAAGGTTCATGTATGGAAGTCTTCATCCCTCTTCCAGAGGGGGATGGTTAGGCCTTCAACTGGGAACTGAGAACATCCGTGGGAGCACCCAGGTCTCCCCCACATATGGAATTGCTAAGTTCTCTTTCCCCATGTCTCATGTCAACAAAACTGAGTAATATGTCATTGACAGCTTTTTTGATTTCTTAAAATTCTTACCCTTTCCATGTGTAAGAATGTGAACAGTTTCGAGTCTATCTTTCACCTTCATGTATTAAAAACTATTTGTCTCTCTAAATTTTGCTTGAATTTATACAAGGAAAGTATATCATTGTTATACTTCATTTTGTTAAAATGACGATCAATTTTTATTTTCAATTTTCCAAATACAAAAGATAAGTTAGCAGCTTCATTATTTTGAAATGTCAGATAAGTACATACTTACAGGAAATAGGAGTTTCTTTCATACGCTGTCTTTTTTTAATTTACCATATTAGTAAATGTTATTTTTAATATGATATATCATGAAAGCAGTAAAAATCAGGAGTAAATTTTTAAATGTTTTAAAATTGAAGAAGTATTTCAACCAATATAAACATCTTTCTAAAATAACAAATTCTGCTTAAATTTGCTCACAAATCAATACCTGACCTTGTCATCTGGAGAACTCTAATTTTTTTTGTGTGTTATGTAATGAACAGAGCACAAGAAAATGACAAATTGACTATTAAATCAACTCTTTACAAAATATGTGGAATGAGAGCATTTGAGCTTAGATTTATTTGTACCATAAAGGAAACTCATTACCATGACAAGTGACTTACTTTTTATTGACTCTCAAATTCTTCTTTTATTCAGATCCACTAATACAGATATACCCTGGACCTTTTGCAAATTTTGTGCTTTGACATTTTTTTAATTTGGCAGGTTATTATTATTATTATTATTATTATTATTATTCAGAGTAGAAATGTATGGAATATATTAAAATAGATTGGGAAATTTAGAGAGTAACTTTTCAATTATCTAGTTAGTGTCCCAGCTGAATTTCAGCTCTATATTATTCCCCTCAAGAGTTCTCAACCTCTGTTGACTGAACACCAGCGTTCTGACCTGGTAAATCTTTCTTTCAAGGGGGCCATCCTGCTCATTTGTGTGCTCAGCGGCTTCCCTGGCTTCTACCCACTTGATACCAGTAGCACTTCAGTTCCTTATAAACTGATGCAACCCAAACTGTCTGCGGATATCAGCAAATGTCCATGTGGGTGGAGTTACTGACAGTTGATAATCACGGATCTGTACTGTATGGAACTGAATCAACTGCAGAAGTTAATATAGTCTATGGAATGGTTTGGGTTTTTTTTTAATGAATGTCAGAGTTGTCATATTCATTTGTTTCTAGAGTAAAACTCTTACACTTAAAAGGGTTATTTTATATATAATGCAATCTAAATCATATGAACATTTATAGATGTTTATTTCAAAACCCAGTGATAATGTGTTGTATATTGTATATATTTATTTTCTCTTTGGCTTCTACAAAGTAGGGACATGACAATATATCTGGTACCAAAAATCAAGAAGAAAACTACAAAAATGGATGAAATTGATGTAAATTAAATGACTTGAATAGTATTATTTTTCAAATTCACTAGATAATTCATGAATTTTTGTGTTTTACTCTAAAATAAAAGATCTTATATAACAATTTCACATTAAATTGAAAATTTGATCTTAACATAAATTTTATGAATAGCCTAATATAAATTTTATATAGTCTAAACATTATAAATACATGCTATAATTTTCTGCCAACTCAATAGTCTTCAAAAATGACAAATTATTGATAATTTTTATCACATAAGAAATTAGCAACTTAAATGATGTGACTGAATTACAAAACTTCAATGTATAGCAATAAAGACTGCTAAAATGACTAAATAGCATTAATTTTCTGATTCCAGTATCATGATTTATCTAAGCTACTATGATGCCTTGTCAGTTTTTGTGGTTCACAAAAAAAATTGCCAATTTAGCAGTTTAATGTTTCTAGTATTGTACTATGTACATTGAGTACTATAGTCGTTTGATAAAAGATCATGCTGTGTCATGAACACTTTACATAGTGGAGCAGGTTATCATTAGTTTGAAAAGTTTGGTAACCAGAAATAAATGCAAACATTAATAAAATATAACTAAAAATAAAAAAAATCCATATAAATTACTTGGAGAAGTCCTTCTATGATTAATGTTTTCATGGATGTATGCACATATACACATGCATATTTAAAAACTATATAATACTTACGTGTACATTGCTAAATACAGATATTAGATATTCTGTTATTAGTAGATACTAATTAGCTTTGGTTTTCCCAGATTGTCATGAGGTAGGTGAAAAAAAAAAAAGCTTTCTCCTCTCTCTGGTACTTTTCCTAAATATTGTTTTTAAGAAACTTTCCAGTAATTTTCATAGAATCATTAAATGACTTTTATTGAATTAGACTCTATTTGGGCTGCTGTTTTCACTGTTTGAGCACATTTTCACAACTTATTGCAATAAGGAAACAACATAAATGGAAGAAAATGGTGTATCTCATAAAAGGGTCATTTTTGTGGAATTCTTTTGAAATGTAGTCCAGATTATTTAAATTACCATGTAAAACTGTGTGTTAATGTGCTAGTGATGTTTTGAGGTATATCTACTTACACTGTGGCACAATGAAACATTAACATAGCTTATAAAACTATATAATATTCTTGAAAGACCCTAAAAGAGCAGCTATTAAGTACTTTAACCACAAAACTAATAGTAGCCTGTGGTACGGCACTGGCTAACCAGTTGGATTTCAGCTTTAAGGTAAGACCATGAAGAAAATTATAGAAATATCACATTTACTTAGAAAGTACCTATGCCATTTTTTTATGGGCTTGTGCGTAGATTTGCCAGTTGGAGGAGGAAACTGAACCTCCCTCCGTTTGCCATTTCTGTGTGAGTCTACACTCCCTCCTCCCAGGAGTGATCTCAACCATCCATGCTCAAGACAGTGGCAGAGTTCTAAGGCAGAGGGCCTGCACCAAGACTGAAGGTTCTCAAGAGAACATTTCTCCTGGCTTCTCTGTACTCACTTTATTTGTGAGGTAAATACCCTAGTGTTGATAATTAGGATGAGAGCGGTAATTTGACATTCAGAAAATAAAGCATTTAAACTTTGAAGTCCAGTGAGCTTTTGTAAAATATGCCAGTATTTATTTACACAGCATCCAATACGCATTCAAAAATTAAATTTAAAAAATTCATAGTATTGCTTCCAGCCAAGTTTGAATTATGGAAAATGGGATGTTTGAAATATTGGTATTTTCATGGTTACTTTAATTCTATTTAATTTGGTTTTTGTTGCAGTTTTAGAAATATAATTAGAACAGTTTCCAGTTCTATCGAACTGTCAGAGGAGGGAGATCATCTTCTAGTTCCATGACTTTTAGAAATATAATGTGCTTATCTTGAAATGGGAAAAGGGGATGCTGTGGGAGTAGATCCAGTGGTTGAAATACCCTGTTACTGAAAAGATCATAAATTTACCTCCAAAATTTTAGATGAGAAATTATTTTTAAATGCCAGCTTAAAAACTATTTAAAATATATACAATTTTCAGGGACACCATTTTTTCATTTTCTAACACAAAATATTTCTGAAACTTCACAGATAGTAGAATTAAATTGGTCATTAGCTATTTAAATAAGAATTTAGCTTTAAAAATTCAGCTCTGTTATGAGAAATTTAACTTTCCTAATTCTTCATAGGTAAGGCCATGCTTTAAAATAACTCATGAATGTTTTATCAAAAGAAAGAAAGGGGAATTTCCATTGAAAAGGGTTAAAATGGACTAGTTTAAAATTTATAGTTCAGTTGTAGAAGAAAAGTGCATACAGTTTTCTGTTATTTTAACAAATTTAAAAATTAAATTTAAAAGTTTAAGTTTGATAAGAGTTGTATTGAAAGTGAGTTTTCCAAATATCTTCATATTTTATTTGATGATTTCCTTTCTTAATTATACAGAAAGAAGTCTCTGACTTTGATTCCTTTCTTTGTGGCTGAAGCTTCTTTGCTTTATTCCAGTACATGGAGTTTGGGAGGAATGGTCACCATGGAGCTTATGCTCGTTTACATGTGGCCGAGGCCAAAGAACACGAACCAGGTCATGCACACCTCCTCAGTATGGAGGGAGGCCCTGTGAAGGACCTGAAACACATCACAAGCCTTGCAATATTGCTCTCTGTCCAGGTAAGCATATTTGGCATTTGCTGGAGCTTGCATTAATGTACTTCCTATATTGTCCATGGTGTAACATGACATATATAAAGAATATACCTATTATGGAGCCTTTCTGGAAAAGTGTTTCCTCTAATTAATGTCTCTTATCTGGATGAAACAGGACAATTTCCCTGCTTTCTGTGTTTGTGGTGACACACATTTTCTTGAGTGGTACCAATTGGTGTTCATCTTCCCTAAATTTCTCTCTATATATACATTAATGTTTTAACACAAAGGTTTATTTGTACAGAATTTTTCATTGTGAAGAGTCACAACGAGTTCTCAGGTCTTGGTGAGTTGTTACCTTCGGATGTAACTAGTAAGACCTGGTTTAGAACTGTTTCTCCTGGTGGTGTTCTTTACAACCGTTCAGTCAACGGAGGCACTTGCCACTGACCACACGAGAACGCTGCCAATATTTTCTGAGAAGTATCATAGGACAATATGTATAGTCTTCCTTAGAATGTATTTATGTCATCTTAACACTCTCCTTTGCCTGATACTCCAGTTCTACATCATCTAACTTTGATAATTCTGCCCATTATCCCAGAGCCAGGTCTTCATTATATTGTCATTTACATTATTCAAGCATCAAGCAAATAGTTCATAAAGAATAAGAAATTCTAATCTCTGGTTTCAAGGGACTCAAAATTTAGGGAATAATTGTATGTCCATAACTGCATAAGTGATAGAATCTCCCAGGAAGATATAACCCAAGACCATGAGTGGCAAACGGCTAACAAGAATGGCAAAAGGTAGTGTTAAAAACAGAAATCCCTCCTTAGCTCTTTGGATGGTTTCTTGTTAGAGCAGTTCATAAACTACTGTGTATGAAAGCAGCATGGTGGAACTCCTCCTGGTGCTTTTCTGAAAATGTTTTTTCCAACACAGATTCAGGTTCTTTTATACTCTTAAATTATTCAAGTCAGTGGTCTATGTTATGAGGCAATCTTTCAATGTTTTAAAAATTATATGACACAAAGGAAACCACTAGAATAAGTCAGAGGGAAGTGGTGAGAAATGATATAAAATACAATGTATACATATATGAGTTTTTCAGAGAAAAAATAAAAAAATATTATCTAAAAAATAAATAAGATTTTTATATAGTTCCATGCAAAATTCTATGAGTTCCATGAATTTTGTGAGTATGCACATCAATAGTAATTCAATTATGAATACTAGGGCTCAAAATCATAATTTATTATTTGCAAATCATTCCCAGAAAATCCATGCATGATATCATTGGTGTTCTTTCCTTGTGTCTGTAGGTACATACTCCCCACATGCACAAACAATCATCTGAATACTGCTCTCTTTCCTAAGAGTTTTCAAAGCCTTTTCAAAGGTTTTTAGAAATCTGCCCCAGTTCCTATTCTCTAAGTAAGCTTTATATACTTAAATTCTTCATATGTTTTTTTCTCTCCTGTAATTTTTATTATTGAGTTTGGGTATACCACAAACGATGCAAATTCCTATACTGTATCCCAATTTCCTTACTCTAAATTGGAATTCTTATAGCTGTGGCTTTTCAAAATTTTCATTCTGTAACAGAACTTTTTCTCGTACAATTAAAAAATATGTAAGATATATTTGGCACAAACTCTAGGAATTCTCCTTAAAAAGAATTGTTTTATAGCTAAACTCTGCCACCTCCACTGACTACAAAGCCATCATCAGTACCAGTGAGGTACAAAGCATTTTCAAAAAGAATACATACTCCATAATTTCAAGAAATGAAGATTCACATATAAGAGTGTACAATGTTGAATGAAGTACAGTAGTCTCAATGAAATGATGTAGTTTAATGGTTGTAGCATTTAACCTTACATTTCTTAAAATCTTGCTATCCGGGATCCCTTAGACATGATCTTATGAGATACAGATGTAATAGGAAGTGAACCACTAGTAAAGTCAATGGTTACAACTGCATTATATCTCCTTGGCATGATCTGGAATAAAGTACAGAGAAAGACAAAAGAAAAGTACAAAACCACAAATTACATCCTCACTACTGGAAGATTTAACATGTGAGCTGTGGTAGTGTATGGTGATTTTTTTTTCAGTGAAATATACAAGGATTTCAGAGCCTTTCTTTTAAGAAATGTTCCTAAACGTTGTAAGATACTTTAAATGTGACGTATAATGGGAATCAAATAATGAAATACTTTTCACTCATGCAGTTTGGTATGCAACCACAAGTAGTTAGTATTCCATCAGATGCTTTCCTTAGGCAAGCTCCAGTTTCTCTCACATCTTTTGAGGAAGGGAAAGCCATCTGCCTGACATCTAAACAAAGAGGGAAGAAAGGAAGGAAAGAGGAGCTAAGCATTCCTAAATTAGTTGGTAGTTACTGTTTTTGTGTCTTCCCTGGTTGCTGTGGTAGAATACCCCGATGAAAACCACTTCAAGGAGAAAGGGTGATTTGGGCTCACAGTTCAAGGTGTAGCTCCCCATGGTCAGGAAGCCAAGGCAGGGTTTTAAAGCATCTGATCAAACTACATGTAGTCAAGAAGCCAAGCAGAGTCAATGAATGCTTGGTAGTTCTCAGATGGCTTTCTTCCCTTTATTCAGTCTGGGATCTCTGGACCAAACAATCATCCTGACAATAATTAAGGTGGGCCTTCCCACATCAATTAATGCAATCAGGATCATCCCTCAGAGGCGTAGTCAAAAGCTAACCTTAATCTAAATAATCATCCACAGGTATGCGCTGAGGGTTATCCCCCAGGTGACTGCAGATTCTGTCAGGCTGACAATTAACAGCATCACCCTTACTACTTTAATATCTTGTCTGAGAACAGCAGCTGCTGTTGATGGGGAAGATGGGCCGAAGCATAGAGCGGCAGCAGAAATCAGCTGTAGAGTTACTATGGAAGGGTGTGTGTATACTTAGTGTTTAATTGTCCATGTTGTCTGTCTTTCTTATCCAAATAAACCTAGAACATAGTCCAACCTACTTTGTTTTGGTTGCTGTTTTCTCTGAAATTTTATTGCTTGTAAGTAATTGAGCATTCAATCCATGGTGGTGACCACTGACATCTTGGAATAT
>CABHPQ010171033.1:26552-51663 GCA_902168405.1 Peromyscus aztecus
AGAGAGAATTAGAAAGGGCTTATCGAGGGATTTGGCCTTGTGTGTTCAGTAATTTGGTGAGAGATTAAGAAGGAAGAACACAGTTCTGGATTGGGTGTTGTTAGGAGGGATTATTCTATGATTAGGTATCATATATATTATGTAGAGAAAAGGGAAGAATTTCTGTAATTGGTAAAGAAGTACCAGTCACTCATGTTCCCCGAGAGATGAATATTTTGTTCAGCGGGTGGTTGTACTAATTATATGACCTTGCTTTGTACATGAGAGTGAACATAGCTGACAGTAATATTCTATAGATTGGGTGGCTCCAGAAATGATAACACAGACTATCGCCAAGCATAGGCAGGATGTTAACAATGCTAGATTCTAACTATGTCAAATCTGTCTTTGGACTTCTCCTATGGGTAAAAGCTTGTTATTACAAAAAGATTTTGACTTTTATTGTTATTTAGTTACATAATTATGTCAGATATGATGTACCTTCATTTCTCTTGTATACCCAGTATGAAAATGAAATGGTATAGGTTGATAGCCTCAAAATAAAATTACTCCTTTGAAATAAATCTTAAATTTTTCACTTAAACCCTCAGTATTAACAGACATGTAATTTAATTTATATATAATGTTTGAGGATTAGAGGAACTAGGGATTCAAAATTGCCCTTGATTTTTTTTTCAGATTTAGCGTTTCTCAATCAAAATATATTCATATAGTAAAGTACAAATAAAATAGATTGAGTAACTAATGTGTAAGTGACAGCTACAAGACAAAATTACATGAAATATTTATATATCTAAATCTAAATTTGTAAATATATATTAGATACTTTCTAAATATATATAGATAGATTATAAATTATACAGTATATAAAAGCAAATTTAGTTGTATAATTTAGTGGGAAACAAATATTCTGGGAGTCAGAACACATTCAGTTCCAATTCCTAATTAGTGATGTTTACTTATACAACTTATTATTGCCTTTATCATTCCTCATTTTTCTCATTTATAGATTGACCATCTATATGACAGGAATGACATGATTAAAGTTCAGTAGAAACACTAAAAACGTATAAAATGATAGTTCGTGGAAGAGACTCAACCAGATTTGCATAAGGATATTACTTTAATATTAGGGTTTTTCGGAGGATATAAGTCAAATAAACCCGAGATGTAGTTTCTGAGCTCTGCAGCCTTATCTTAGAGTCAAAGAGATTCTTCACCTGGGCTTGTCCAAGTATTCAGCAAACACCTGTGCTGTCCATGGGGCTGAAGTGTCATTCTGCTCTCCTGTCTGAGAAATGCATTCCTGTAATGCCAGACTCCCTGCAGTGGAGACTTGGCCCAGGTCTAGTTTCCAGGCACATTTGCATATTTTTGCAAATCCTGATAGGGAACAAGCTGTATACAAAGGATAGTTGCCCAGACACCCCTGTTTCCTTGACCTGCTGACCTAACGTTTTGCTCCTTAGCATTCTCAGGAGAGGAGGCTGCCTGTCCCTCTGCAGGGAGCCCTTCTGGTGACAGAGTGAGCTGGATGACACTAAGCACTTGTGTGCACTTGGTTCAAAAAGGTCTGCAATTCCCTCTGCTTGAGGATGTTACAATTTGAAGTTAATTGCTGCCCCATTAACCTGTTTTTTTTAATTAATTTATATTCATCTTTATATTCTGGCCTGTTTCATGGTGATTATGTTTGTTTTATAACATTTTGGGTTCTAACTGTGCCAGTAATCTTTAAGTTTGTAACTTATAAAATTTTTCTATTAATTGTACACTATTTATATAAGGGTTTGTATTGCATTACTGCTTTTTGTTGTTGTTGTTTTTTCAACTTTCTCCCAATAAGAGTCACTCACTTATATATGCATTACTAACTTCTAAAAATAATATTGTATTCGATTCCTCTTTTATTATAGTTCATTTTAAAACAGCAAATAGGAAACAGATTTTTTTTTCTTTTTCTGTTCCTTTCCAAGGCAAGAAGTCAGGCTTTTTTTCAAACATTTGAGCCTTGTGTTATGAAAGGATCTTTCAGATTCCTGGGTGACTCCTAAGTAAATGCAAATCGGAGCTCCCTGGCTTTTCCATCATGAAGTCAGACAGCTTTACAAGCAGATGCCAGGATTCTTCTGCTCACAAGTGCTCTCTGTCTGATTTACTCATTCAGCAGTATTCAAATGGAATCACTGCTGAGATAGTTTTGATATCCAAAATAGACAAGACCTAATGAGTGGAATGGGATCCACGTTACCTATTCTGTGACATTAACTCCTCTTCATCTAGATATGAAAATAGACTAAAAACAAAGCATTTTCTAAGATATCAAATAAACTTTCATAGGAGACAGTTACTATTTCTCCCAGATTGGCTTGGTTGTGTCCGGCAGGATGAAGTCTCTCCTGCAGTGCTAACGTGTCAGCCTTTGCCACTGTAACTCTTCCGGCCCTAGAAAATGGGGGTAGTTTGTCGTATTGCTTAAGTGATGTGTAACTGTCTCCCCTGACTTCGGGGTGTAAGGAAGCACATTCCATAGTGCTCACACGGTTTGATCCCTCAGATTTTTCCTGTTTCAGAAGAAAGCCTTACTGTTCTCTGTTCTAGTTCACGATTGGCGAATGGCTCGTGAAGCAACAGAAGTTTTTAAATTCAAAGATAACATTTATTTAAAAAGTAAAAAGAATCAAACTAAAATGCTTGACATGAAATTGAACGGAACTTAAAGGGCTTAGAAAATGATGACTCTGACCTGTGTGCATTTCCTGGAATAAATTATGAGGTTTCATGGAGCATTTGAAAAAAATGGTTTTCTGAGGGGCAAAGAGAGGAAAGAGTTATATTTTAAATAAAGTATGAAGGCAGACTTTTATTATCATCACTCACGACACTGTGGAAAGCATATCAGAATGTCTTACCCCTCTCTAAATGTAATCAATTTGTCCATCAACACATCTTTCCATGACAGTCCCTTCCCCTTATGTTCCTCAGCCTCTGGTAACTAATGTTCCATTCTTAAGATCAACACATTTAGATTACACAGACATACGAAGTCATATAACTGGTGTCTTTTTGTGTCTAGCTTATTTTGCTTAACCTAATGACCTCCAGTTTGGTTCATGTTGCAAACCACAGGGTTTCATTTGCTTTACTAATGAATACTATTCTATTGTTTTTGTACCACACTTTCTCTGTTCGTCTGTACTTGATAGGTAATTCCATTTGGGGGCTCCTGGCTCTTCTGGTACTGCTATAGTAGACAAAGGCGTGCAAATGATTCTCCGATTTACCAGTTGCCGGATCCTATTCTGTGATCACATTCCTATTTTGTTTTTTGAGAAAAATCTCCAGCGTTTTCCATAACGGATGTACTAGTTTGTATTCCGTCTGACGAGGTATAAAGATACTCTTTTCTTTTCTCACCATCATGATAAGAGTTGTTTTAATTTGGGCTTTTCTTACTCTTTTTCTATATACATGCCAGACATTTGTCTTCTGCTGAAAAGTGTCTAACTAGAATACTTGCTTTTTTTTTTTTTTTTTTTTAGAACTTTGGTTGTTTGTCTTCTCAATATTTCAGGAGTTCCTTATATATTAATAGATGCCAATTCCCTCTTATGTGTAGAGTTTGCAAATATTTTTTTTTCATCCAATAGGTTGTCTTCCCTTTCATGGTCGTTTACTTACAGTGCAGAAACCTTGGCTTTATGTAATGTCACTTGTCAGAGTTTTGTTTGCTCTGATTTTTGTCTATTACCACATTCCAAAGACTTTCCCCTGTGTTTTCTTCTAGTAGTTTCTTGAGTTATGTCTAAGTCTTGGTTCCACTTAAGCTGATTTTTGTAAACGGCAGAGTCTAGTTCCATTCTTCTACAAGTAGATACTCACTTTCCCATTACTTTTTCAAATAAGGTGATCCTTTCAGCAATCATGCTCTTTAAATGTAGTTAGAAGCTCTTTCGGCTTTACATTTATTGATTTACTTATAAGCTGTCTATGTTTTTCTTGTTTCATTCGCCTATATTTATTCCAATATCATGCTGTTTTGATTATTGCAGGCATGCAATACATTTTGAAAACACTGTACAATGCTTCTGCTTGGTTCTTTTTTTTTATTTTATCAAAAGTGCTTTGGTTATTTGTGGTTTTAGCGGTCCATTGAAATGTTAAAATTGCCTTTTCTAGTTCTGTGAAAACTGACATTAATTGGTATGTTGCTCAGTGTATCAGTTACTTGTGGGAAAAAAAGCTGGCAAAGGAAACTATAAAGGAGGGATTTATTTTGGCTCAAAGTTCAAAGGCACAGTAGTATATCATGGTGGGAAATTCTTGGTGGCAGCAGCTAGAATCGGCTGGTCACCTTGCATCCACAGTCAGGAAATAGAACAATTAGTCGATTGCTTGGCCAGCTTTCTTCTTTGTGTTCAGTCTAGGACCTATACCTGTTGTTCTACATATAAGGTGGGTCTGCCCACCTCACATGAGCTGATCTAGACAATTTCTCATAAGCACACCCAGAGATGTATTTCCATGGTGAGTTTAAGTCCTACCAACTCGACTATCAAGATGAAGCATCACAGTCCCACCCCTTATAGACTTGACACCCAAACATAACACTTTTAAGATAGAATCTCCCACTTCTTGTCCCTAGGTGTACACCTCAAAATGCAAAATGCACACTCAGTTCAACTTTAAATGTCCCCTTGTCTTTTAAATTCTTCAACCCTGCTTATAAGTACAAAGTCTAAGACTTAAATATAATCTCTTAACATAAACATCTATAAAATAAAACACAGGGACCAGCGAGATGGCTCAGAAGATAAAGGTGCTTGCCAGCAAGTCAATTGACCTCAGCTCCATCCCCAGAACCCACATAGTGGAAGGAGAAAACTGACTTCTGTAAGCTGTCTTATGATCTCCACACACTCATACGTACTGTGGCATATGCCTGCCATGCAAAGCAATACATGTTTACATTTTAAAAAACAAAAAAGGTTGTATACTTCTAATATTCAATGATAGAAATAAACATTGCATTTCCAAAAGGGGAAAAATGGAGCATAGCAGAGAGTTATTAGACAGACACCCATCAAGGCAAGCAACAAATCCCGCAGCTCCGTGTGTATCATCTAGGGCTTGGGATGGAGTCATGTAGGCTCCAAATGTCTTGTGTAGCACCAATTCTCCACCATTGCTGCCTTAAACATATTGCCTGTCTCCTGACACAAATCCACATCATACCTGCAGCCTTCATTGGCAGACATGTCATGATCCAATATCTGCAATATCTGAGGGTCACTCTTGCAACTTAGGCTTCATTTTTTTCACAACTTCATAAAGTGGCCTTTTGGGGCATCCTTGAGGGACTCTGACCCTGCCACAAAACGCTTAACCTCTGCATCTCTCTGGATCTGTTCTCAAGACTCCCTGATTCCTTTAGTCCTTCATCGGCCATGCCTTCAAAACTGGTATGATATGGACAGTGTGCCAAATTCATCTATCAGCTCAGAGGGGGGCATGCCTTTCCTGGATCACCATTGCATTGACCTTTGTGTGCTCATCCTGTGGTGAAACACTGTCCTGTGCAATTGTTTTTTATGAAGGGAAATCTTTAATTGGGGTCTCAGTCCAAGCTTGTTTCTTTCACATGATTAAGCATTTTCAGAAGATGAATGCTTCTGTGAGTAGGATCTTGTCTCCATTTCCTATTGTCCCAGTGCAAAACACTAACCTCAATAACATTACAGATGTTCAGTCCTCTGCACCCTTCTTGTTTAAATCTTCAAATATACTCTTAATACCTTTCTTTTCAAAACCCCACAAATTTCTTATCTTTCGTTCTTCATTGTTCTGTCTCCCTGTCGGATGGGATTGGAGCAATGAGCAGTAGTCATAACTCAGCCTGAACACTAACATATCTCAAAATTCCCTCCACCAGATAAATAAGTCCATCGCCTCTGAACTTAGTCTCACTCAAGTACATTGGACATGGACCAAATACAGCCAGATTCCTTACTAGAGGATGCATGCATAGCTCCTAACCCAGTTCCTGGTACATCCATTGTTCCCCTCTTAAACCACATAAGAAAGGCTTCCACTGTCCACATTTATCTCCTCACTCTTTTCTTCTAACCTCTCAAGAGAATTACCCATCGATCTGCTGACTGCACTCAAGGGCTTTTCTAGCCCAAAGTTGATCATGGCAGGGAAGATATGACAGCAGGAATTTGACACAGCTGTTCACATTTTGTCTGCAGTCAGGAAACAAAGAATGATGAATACTAATGCTCAGTACATTTTTTTCCTTTTTATTCAGTCCAGAAATTCTGCCTGTTAAATGGCACTGCCCGTATTTGGAATAAGTCTTCCCATTTAAAATAACCTAATCTAGATACTTCATCACAGACATGCCCAGAGGTAGTATTCCATTGTTATTTCAAATACCACGTTGGCTCCCTCAATATTAGTCTTCACGGTAAGGTTTGTGTTCAAACTGTAAATCATTTTGGATGATATGAACATTTTGACAGTATTTATCCTTCCAATCCACACTCAGGATGTCTTCCTTTTTCTATGTTCTCTTTATTTCTTTTACCAATGCTCTAAAATTTTCATTGTAAAGAGTATTTAGCAGCACTGCCGATGTTTGTATGTTGATTCTGTAAGCAGCAACTTTGCTGAATTCATTTATTAATTCTAATTCTTTTTTTTTTGAGAGTCTTTGGTTTGTATCTGTATAAGACCATTTCATCTGTGAACAGAAAGGATTTGACTTCTTTGTTCTTGGAATGTGTGCTATTTCTTATTCTTTCTTGATTGTCTAGACTTCTAAATCTATGTTGAATATATGTAGAAAATGTTAGTACCCTTGTCTTCTTAGAGATCTTAAAGACAAAGCTTTCAATTTCCTTTATCCATTGATTTAATTTCAGCTGTTTGCTTGCTTGGTATGGCTTTTATTATATTTAGGAACCCTCTTTATATTATGTTGAAGTACCCTGCTTTTATTATGTTGAGATATCTTCCTTCTGTACCTGATATGTTTAACATTTCTGTCTGGTAGTGATGTTGGATAATGTCAAATGATTTTTGCTACTGTTGAGATAATAGTATAACTTCTATCCTTCGTTCTCCTGATGTGGCCTGCCATGTTTATAGATTCAGTTATGCTGACCCACCCTCCATCACAGAAATAGATCCAATTTGAGCATGTTAATTAATTTTAATGTGCTATTATAATTTTTCTTTTGTACTATCAAAATAGTCTTGCTGAATAATTTTGCTTCTATGTTTGAAAAAAAGAATATTAGTCTAAGATCCTTCTTCAATTGTGTGTGTTTTTTTCTAGTCTTGGAATTACAGTAATGGCAGAGTTACAGAATGTTTGTCTCTTTGTAACTGTTCCATTGTGTGAAGAGACACCAAAACCAAGGCAACTCTTATAATAGGAAGCATTTAATTGGGGGCTTGCTTAGAGTTTCAGAGGTTTAGTCCATTATCATCATGGTAAGGAGCATGGTGGCATGCAGGCAGATGAGAGAGGAGTAGCTGAGAGATCTATATCCTAATCCATAGAAGGGATAGAAAGAGAGAGACAGAGACAGAGAGAGAGCGAGGGGGGGGGGGGGGGGGGGAGCTGGACCTGGATCAGGCATAGGTTTTTGAAACCTCAAAGTCCACTCCCAAGACACACTTTTTCCAACAAGGCCACACCTCTTAATCCTTCTAATCCTTTAAATGAGTTCCACTCCCTGGGGACTAAGCATTCAAATATGTGAATGAGGCTATGGGGAGGCATTCTTATTAAAACCACAACATTTTTTTATAACTATTTCTTCTCTACTGCCTCATAATAATCTGAGAAAACTTAGCATTTCTTCAAATGTTTGGTAGAACTCAGCAGTGACATATGGTCTAATTTTAATTTGGTTTCGTTTAGCCTGTTTGTTGTTGCTTTGTTTATTCATAAAAGACTTATGAATGACTCAGTCTCATTAATTTTTATTGGTGTGTCTAGGTTTTCTATTTCTTCTGATTCTGTCTTGGTAAGAAATATGTGATAATTATTTGTCCATTTCTCTGGGACGGGCAATGTTGCTATATATGGTTGTTCACAATCTTCCCTCATCGTCCTTTTAATTTCCGGGAAATCATTATAGTGTCTTCTTTCACATCCCTTGTTGTATCCATGCAAGTCTTGTTTCTACTTAGTCTGGCTTATGGTGTGTCTACTTTGTTTTTCTCTCAAAGAGCCAGGCCTTTATCTTGCTAATATTTTGTGTTGTTTTCTTTTCTTGCTGGTTTTGATCTGACATTTTTTCTTCTTCCACGATATCTCTTATTTTCTCCCCGCTATTAAATATGGGGTCAGTTTTTTTTTTTGTGTGTGCTGTTGTGAGCGGCAGTGTGTGCTGTTTATTTCAGGAATTCATGCTTTCTTTGGTATAGAAGTTGACCTCTGTGAGCTTTCTCTTCTTCCTGCTTCTGGGCATCAGCCTTTGCTACGGTGTGTCTCTGTTTTTCAGTTGGAGAAATTTTTATAATTTACTTCCTGAGTTAATGTTTGACCATTCATGCCTTTTCTTACCGATTTTGATTTCAGTCTATTTCATTTGGTGCAGGTGTGGCTATCCTGCTTTCTTTGGACCTCACTATATGGAACAGACTAGTGTGTTTTTCACTTTTAGCCTATGCAAACCTTTAGAGGTAAAGTGAGCTAATTTTATAAACAATGTGATATTTAAAAAACCATCTTTAAACTAGAGAAACACCATTTTTAAATTTAATTTTTAAATTATTTTAGCTGTGTGTGTATGTGTGCATACACGTGTGTGTGTGTGTGTGTGTGTGTGTGTGTGTGTGTGTGTGTGTGCATCCTCCTGGGGCTGGAGTTGCAGGTGGTAGTAAGGTAGTAAGCTGTCTGACATAGATCCTGGGATCCAAACTAGGGTTCTCTGCAACAGCAGCTAGCATTCTTAACTGTTGAGTCATTTCTTCACCCGAGGCACAGTTTTAAACAGAGTTTATTTGATGCAATAATTTCAGTATGAGCTTCTAAATTCAATATCATAAACAGAAATTTTCTTTTTGGGGCTGCGTATGTCTCACTTGTTTGGAAACTTGTCAAAGAGCCCAATAAAGGAATCTTCCTTTTACCTATGTGAGTTAGCAAAAGCATCTGTCTGGTTCTTTATTATGGTGTCTGTCCGCTCACCCTCCAGAGAATCTGAATATTAGCCTTGCCTCAACCATAGTATGGAACCCCAATTCCTCTGACCCCCAGTGTTCTTGCCCCTGTGTAGTCTATCTTTCACGAAACAACAAACCACTTCAGTTCTAAATGTAGATTATTTCTTGTGCCTACTTGCGTATTCGCTCATAGCTACACATCTTCCTTGGTCTCATGGCCTTTGGTATCCTGTGATTTCTGGCTACCATACATCAGCTGAAACTATGTTCGGTACTTTCTGGTCTCATGATCTCTCCCTGTACCTTAACTTTCCCTCTTTTTCTGACAGACATTTTCCTGGCCACAAGAGTTTCCAGTTACATAGAGTTACAGTAGACTTTGCATGCTGCCTCCTTTTAGTGATGGCAATCTGCCGTTACTGTCTTCCAAGAGACCTGATAGGGGATTCCCCATAGTGTTGTTCAGTTGATCACTTTGTTTTCAGAACTCCAAGATGAAATTCATCCTCATCCATATATGTATACTTTTCATAGCCAAGTAGAGCTTGATCGATCTTAGTCAACACATTGCTCCCATGATCCTGAAGAGTGATCAGTGACATCATAAATTTTCTGGAACCCTTCAGTTAAGAGTTCATTATGAGCTTCCTTTAAGGTTTTGGAGTTTTCCATTTTACTGGCTAACCAGGGAACAATTTTCATGACAGAATACCAAGATATGAATCAGAGTTCACCAGAAATAGTTTCATAAGAGAACAGATCATTGTGCTCTATTCAAATTTCTCAGGTTGCAGTGACTCTGTGAGAGTCATCTTATCTGTGTGACAAGCTCACAGAATTCATTGAACTGATTCTAGGGAAGAGGAGACTTTGCCTGTCTGCTGCCTTCTATTAGAAGAGGTCAAGTACAAACCCAGCAGGGATGTTGAAAGGGAATCAATCGCTTTTCCTCTTGTCTCCCCAGTTAAACTTCAGATAACAGAGTTATCCATTTCTTTTCTCTAATACCAAGAAGAATATTGTTTTTAAATCAATAGAACCCTGTATCTTAATAAATGGCTTTTAGCTTTTGGGATAGCTTAAATATCCCAACATTTACCCCTGAAAGAGAGTATACATTCTCGATTTTGGATGCTTAGAAGTCCAAAAGAAAATTTAATTTCTACTTCCCAGACTCATGATCCATTGTTTCCCATTCAATAAAATGAGACTACCAGCTCCTGAAATGCTTAGGAGCAGAGATCCTTAGGAGAACATAGTAATTAATATTTTTAAATACCAGGATATTCTATGAAACTAAAGTCAAACAACAGAAAACAATATAATATGGCGAGACCTCACTCTGGCACTAAAGAAATCCATGTGTATCTGTGACATCCGTAGATCTTTTCTCACTCCTCTCTTTCTGCTTATATAATAATGTAGCCAACACACTAAAAGAATGCAAATTGGGATTTTGTCCTGGATTTTGCATTAATTTTTCTTTTTCTAAAATATAGCAAGTTACTATATCAAGTCAATCATTTCAGAACAGCTCAACTAATATTCAATAAATAATGACCTTCTAATTAATAGCATAAAATAAAACAGAAATAAAAGTCCAGGTGATTGATAGATCTTCAATTTCATTATTTTTTGTTGTAACTGATTTTGTAAACAAAACTAGTCACATCTCAAATATGTATTTGTGGATGTTTTGACAATGTTTAACCTCAAAATGTCCCTCAAGTTTCTAATATTAACTCATCCTTGAATATTATGTAAACCCAAAAATATTTACACCATTAGAAAGTAGGGAACAACTCACATTATGAATATATGAAATTGAGGTGTTTAGTTTTAAATTGATGGCAAGACAAAATCTTCTATGAGGAGAATCCTAATAAGTCAACAGATTGTCATTTTCCCTAATCCTTTTCCCACAAGATCTTTTTTTAACTTTTTATAGAAACAAAATCCCAGTCAGATTATCTTCTCTCTCATGACCAAATCTGACTTGCTTATTCTTATTTCCATGTTTTCTTAGCTGAATGCTGTATGTGTGTGTGTGTGTGTGTGTTATATTTTGCTTTGCTTTGTTGTGTTTTTGTTGCTGTTGCTGTTTAGTCAGGAGTGTATTACTATAATAGTCATGATGAAACATGCTTAAAACTATCCCAAATCAGAACCTCTGATGATGCCAAACAACCCAGTCTTCTCTTACCTTAGTTCAATTGCCATCATCTAATTTATCTCCACTTGTTTTGTGGTGATATATTGTGTACCCCAATAAAGCTTGCTTGAGCATCAGAGAAGCAGAGCAAGCCACAGCCAACCTCACCTCACGTCACCAACTCCTCAGACTGTTTCCTCACACTGAAAGTCTCTGAGTCCTCACATGAAGAATTCGTGTCCCACATTCGGCGCCAGATTTTGTTTTAATCTTGAATGGTCTTATAATAAAAAACTCAGAGCCAGATATTGAGGTCAAAGCTGAAAGATCAGAGAAGCATGACAGCTAGCCACTAGCTTACCTCTATGAAATCCTCAGCCTCAAGAGAGTGAGTTCCTGTTTCCTCATGCCTTATATAACTTTCTGTGTTCTACCATATTACTTCCTGGGATTAAAGGCATGTGTCATCACTGCCTGGTTCTGTTTCTCTCATGTAGCCCAGTGTGGCCTTGACCTCACAGAGATCCAGACAGATCTCTGCCTCCTGAGCAATAGGATTAAAGTGTGTGCTACCACTGTCTGGCCTCTGTGTCTAATCTAGTGTCTGGCTCTGTCCTCTGATTCTCTGGCAAGTTTATTAGGATACACAATATATCACTACATTGGTTTGCTTTCTGGATATTGAAAGTCAGGTGTGAACCTGTACACTCCTTTATCAAATAGAATGCAAAGTACATATCATGAATCTGAATTTTTCAAGACATTCTCAAATTGCTTGGAATAGCAAAAGTTCATAATGGAAATTCTGGATGTTCTTTCTTTTAAAAGCAAATTGGAAGTGAAAACGACATTTGGCCTGAAAGCCAAAAACAGAGGATACATTGATAATTTGTAATGTCCCATTGATTTACGAGAACTTTCGTTTTGTCTGGCAAGTGTACTACATGGCCAGATAAGATTGTATCAGGTACTTTTAATAAAACGAGACACTAAAATTACATGAATGGAATGATTAAATTAGCATTTTGTGATTTTTAATCTCACACGGGGTTTATTAAGTACAGCTAGATATCTATTCAACACCCCTATTTAATAGCTACACATGAGGCTTGAAATTACCTGCTCATTCTATCAGACTCTGGTTTGCCTGGAAGGATTTTCACAGCAATATTAGCTTCTGGTAGAACTTATGACTGATGGTAAATTCCCTTTCAGCCATAATCAAACTCATTAAGAACCATGGCGTGGTATTAGAAAAAGTAGACCGCCATCTATGAGTGCTTTTATAACATTCATATGCTAATTTGTACATTTTAATAAGTGGTTTTGGTTTAATCCTCTGCTGTGTTTTGTAGCATTTGTCATTTCTGTCTCCTTTGTATAAATTAGTCAAATGCCACCAACTAGAAATTATCCCTTGTATGGATAAGATCCTGTGACACCCTGCAAACCTCGTGGACCACGTGAAGAACACACTTGCATTTGACCATTGACTTTGTTTACATGCAAAATGTAATAATGTTTAAGACAGCTGGGGTTGGAACTTAAACTTCTCATTTCTCTCATCAGCACCAATCACAGATCAGTTAACAGGTTATCAAAATCATTTGAGTAAAGGAGCAGGTGAATGAAGCTCTAAAGATGAGTCAAATGCGGTGGTCTGCATTCCAGCCATCAGACACAAGATACCTTCGAGTTACTATATGTTTCCTCTGCTTTGTTTCTGGATCCTTCCCTTCGTTCCTCTGAGCACCACCTCTTGGTAGCTTCCTGATCTTTCCAACTCTCTGTCATCCAGGCCTGACCCTCCCCTGTATTTTCCAAATTTGTTTTCCAAACACTTCACTAGCTCTGACCAGCTTCTTCTCCATTTAAATACTTCAATGCTTTCTTAGTGGTCTAAGAACAGTGGCTTAAAATACTAACCCAGCTGCAAAACTTAGTTGGCTGCTTTGACCAACATCTTCTGCCTCTCTGAACTTAGATCTCTGGATCCCTTCTTGGTGACTTTTAACTTGTTCTAGGAAATGTCCATCTTTATTCTTTGTTAAGCATATTGGCATATCCTTTTGCAGACAACTCTTACCCAGTTTCTTTTCTCATTATCCTCACTGATTATTTGGAGCATCAGTTTGTCAACGAAGATGTCCCAGTCCCTCAGGACCTGTATCTCATAGTATTCTGAAATTACGCTGTGCAGCACACTATAAAACTTTTTATTTCTTTGGCTATCATTCATTGTTTAGTTTTTAGGAGATGCTTTTCCAAAATATGAGCTGTGTAATGTGTTGGCCACTTTTTCCCCTTAGTCACATTATCCTGTTTCTGTATTCTAAAGTCTACCTCAAGGTCTTAAATTTTCAGTGAATCAACATGTTAGGGATGAGGATGCTAGTTATAACTGGTCTTATTGCTATGACTCAATACCCAACAAAATCAACGTAAGGAAAGCAGGGTTTACATTCACAGGGATCGAACCATCAGGCCAGGGAGGAGTGGTGATAGAACAAGAGTTGCCTCATCTCCTTGTGTCAAGTCAAGAAACAAAACAAAGGACACACTGCTCAGCTTCCCTTCTCCTTGTCACTCAGTCCAGAACCCCAGTCAGTAAGTTGATGCTAATCACGTGACGGGTGGGTCTTCTCAGCTTAGCTAACCAAATCTAGACAATCCCTCACAGACGTGTTCAGATATTTGTTGCCATGATGATTCACAAGAACATCAAGTTGATAATAGCGATTAACCATCATGATGAAAAATACATAAAATGAAGTAGAAACAAAAAAGGGGGTAATAACATCTCGTGATTTTCAATGACAAACATTCAGCAGCCTTGACTGGGATTCATCTTTCAGGCTACTGTTACCTTGTGCTCACTGGATAGCCTTTCCCCGCCGGGACGTCTCATGCCGTCTCTCTTTCTGCTTTGGTAGTTGACGGACAGTGGCAGGAATGGAGTTCATGGAGCCACTGCTCAGTGACATGTTCCAATGGGACCCAGCAGCGGAGCCGGCAGTGCACAGCGGCTGCTCACGGAGGCTCCGAGTGCAGAGGACCGTGGGCGGAGAGCAGAGAGTGCTACAACCCTGAATGTACAGGTGAGGCCGCTTGCTCTGTACAAATGACACCTGCCGGTCATAAAAACCTCACAGCGCCACACCAAACAGTCGTAAAATGAAAGCTAATTATATATTCACATGTCCAAAGCCAGCTATATTAGTTTTGTCAACTATATACTGTAATAATAAAGTCAGAAAAATCTGGAGATTCTGAGATCGAATGACAACTAAGTTAATGAAGTTTAAGCACTAGGCTTACAGTTTTTAAAAGTAAGTTCCCTGTGCACCTGAAGAGTCAGACACACTTATTTAATTCTTCTAATCACAAAACGCATGGTGTTTGACCAGTAAGTCAAATATTTGGACGATGTTTATTCTTGACAGTAGATTAATAAAAACTGAAAGGATCTTCATATCTCCAGACTTACACCTTTACTAAAGCAGTGCATGCTGTGACTGCTGTTAAGCGAGACCCATTTCTTTCAGCCAATGGTCAGTGGAATCAGTGGGGTCACTGGAGTGGATGTTCCAAGTCCTGTGATGGAGGCTGGGAGAGGCGAGTGAGGACTTGTCAGGGCGCAGCTTTAACAGGACAGCAGTGTGAAGGAACAGGTGAAGAAGTAAAACGGTGCAGTGAGCAGAGGTGCCCAGGTAAGAGGGACCTGGGAAGTGTGTGTGTGTGTGTGTGTGTGTGTGTGTGTGTGTGTGTCCTGTTACGAATGGCACTTCTTTGGTAGGAAGACTGATGCTAATAACCGTCTATACACTTGTTTAAAATAGTATGTGATAACTTCTCTTGGTATGTCAGAATAGTCCTGTAAGTTTTAATTTATTTGTTGTAAAGTGACATTGAAATACATGATAGTCAAAAAGTATCCACAAAGGAGAATAATTAGGTTGGGTGTGATTTATATCATTACAGTATATCTTTCTACTATTTTATGAAATTTTCCTATTGAGAATACAAAGGTGTTCTTAAATCTTAATACTTTGCTTAAGTATTAAGTGAATAAAATGAAAAGGTATTGTTGAAATTCATATGCTTTCATTTTTATGACTGATTAATGTCCCCTTGATGGATGACCTTAGACATCTCAATTTACCCATTCTTGTCCAATTTTCAGTCATACAATAAAACACTGTGGGTAAAATATCAAATGTAGTGGCTAATGAATGTGGTGTGCATGTAAGGACAAATGATAACACGGGCCAGACACTGTCCAGACTTGAATCCTTTCTAGCAAAGACCCCTTTAGAGTACTAGATTCTTTCCTTAAAGTCATTGTGACACACTGAGAACTCAATAAATAAGTGAAAATCCTGATTTTAGGATGATACCATCGGTGACCTTGACACAAACATACAAGAGAGTGATAACTTGGTCTTATAATTGCCCAGTGAAATGAACGCAGAGACGGCGAAAGTCCCGTTGTGTTTATCCCATACGTGTGTCGGTTTGGCTTGACTGCAATTGGAATGGATGTAGAATCTCTTTGGAGACAGATGTCTGGACTGGGCATGTCAGTGAGAAATCAGATATATTAGGTTAACAGAGGTGGGAAGACCCACCCTGAGTGCTGGACAGAATACAAAGGAGAAAGCAAAGCAAGCCCCAGCGTTCACCTCCCCCAGCTTCCTGACTGTGCTTACAGTGTGACCAGCTGCCTCAAACTGTAGCCACACTGTGTGCCAAAATAAACTCTGCCTTAGATTGCTTTTGTCAGAGTATGCTGCCCCAGCAACGTGTTCATTAACTAATGCAAAAATTTGGTATGAAGAAGTAGAGTCATTGTTACGATAAAACAGATCTTGCAGTTCTGAGGGCTTTGGAACTGGTTAATGGGAGAAATATGGAATAGTTTTGATCTGTTACCTAGAAGAACCCTCAAAAGTGTAAACATAGCATGAGCCCTTCTGATGTGAACGTAGAGGAGTAGAAGATGGAGAGAAATGTGCACCGTAGAAGCCTGGCGCATAGGTTTCAGAGGTGAATGTGGGCACCATCAGAAATTGGATAATATTCTGCATGGCTGTGAGGCCAATGATCTGGCTGTAGTGTGTCCACTCTGTGAGTACTTGAGTGAGGCTAAATGTATTAGACGGATGTGTCTGTTGGAAGGAACTTCCGACAGGATGGCCTTCAGCAGGCCGGGCCGCTGCTCCTGCTTACTGCTGTCATTCAAGTCCACAGGGAGAAAGAAAAAACTAAATGAGAGTCCCAGGGATAAAAATGCTTTCTATCCAAGCCTGGCAACCTGGAATCTATGACAGGACCCACAGTGGAAAAAGAGAGCCTGCTTCTCACACCCTCACCGCACTTACATATATCAGACAATATTCTATTACATCATAGAAACTCATGCACGTGCACGCATGTGCGTGCACACACAAATCTACACAGGAAGCATACACAGACATTCACACACAATAATAACTATGATGAAATACTCTAAGTGAAGCAGAGTGATATTCAGAGCTATGTACTTAGATGATGAAAAGTGTATGGTCAAGTTTTAAAATTCTGATAAAGAAGAATGTAGACAACAACAAAAAAGTTGTCTACATTCTGTCAAAAGTTTAAAAGTTCTGTCATTGTTGAATAGATTAGTGCCATTGAAGAGTGACTTGACATCTGCATTGGGACAAGAGCATAGGTTCCCTGAGTGCAAGACTTTCCCCCATCAAAGGCTCCTTTCAGTTAAAATACAGTTTCATTTGAATGAGCGAGCCTAAACTAAAAATGTCACTGAAAGGATTCCTGCTCTTTGAGAGCACCTGAATTGGGACATTTTCATTGGAATCAGCTCACAAAAGTTGATGTGTATTCCAAGGTACTCAGTCTCTGTCCTGAGCTGGCAACCCAAACTTGGCAGAATCACTTTGTACTGGTTAAGGAAATTTGAAAGATGCAGGATTGGAGCAGTCACAGAGGCTTATGCCATGATTCCTGAGAGCTGATAAACCCAGGCAGTGTGTCAATCTGATTACCTGCAAAGAGGTCCGAGAAGTCACTCCATGAAGCTGTGATGGTAAAGCCAATGTTGTAGTGGAGCCCTCTGGTGGTCAGAGATGCCAGAACCATGGGACCTCCAGCAAAGAAGGTTGTAGACATGAAGCAGGGAGAAGAGAGCCTAGGTTTGCTACAGGTAACAGGGCTGGAAGGGCAGGGATGCTTAAGCCGTTTGGAACTCCCTAAGCAGAGCTGCAGAATTTATTGTCTGAGCTTGTGGGTTTCCATCTTGGTTAGCCTGATCATTCCATACTATCCTTCCATTCTCTGCTTTATAGTGTGAACACTTCTCCCTGCTAGTTTGTTTTGAAAGTGTGTATTTCATTATTTTATAGGTGCTCACCGTTATGTGTTGCCTTGAGTCTCCAACGATGTCTGGACTTTGTAATTTTGAACATATTAGGACTGTTTAAAATGATGAGACCTTTGCAGTTGGACTGAATGCATTTTGCATTATGAGATGGTCATTAGCTTATTGTGACAGAAGGTGGATGTTATGTATTAAAGGTGGTGTGTTCTGTGTCTAGGTGACAAATGGCAGGCTTGTGATGACTTGTGTTTGTCAACTAGACAGGAGGAAGAATCACCTCAGAGACAAATCTCTGGTCATGTCCATGAGAAATTTTCTGGAGTAGATTGTTGTAGAATATTACTTAAAGATATGTCACATTTGTTTATGCTGTGGAATATTTGCTTAATGATGCAAAGATGTATTGCATTCTTTTATGTTGCATTTGTTTAACTCTGGGAAGCTGTGCTACTTTGCCTGTCTAAAACACCTGATTGGTCTAATAAAGAGCCGAATGGCCAATAGCACGGCAGGAGAGAGAAACAGATGGGGCTGGCAGGCAGAAAGAATTAAAAAGATAAGAGAAATCTGGGAAGAAATATCAAGGAATGAGGAAAGGAGTGGAGGATGCCAAGGGCCAGCCACCCAGCCACCCAACCACCCAGCCGCCCAGGCAGACACAGAGTAAGAAGGAAAGAAATGGTACATAGAAATAGAAAAAGGTAAAAGCCAGGAGGCAAAAGATATATGGGATAATTTAAGAAAAGCTGGCTAGAAATAAGCCAAGTTAAGGCTGGCCATTTATAGGTAAGAAAAAGACTCTGTGGATTTATTTGGGAGCTGGGTGGCAGGCCCTACAGAGGGCAAAGAGTAAAAACAACCAACTACAGTAGATTATTTGGGGTGGGAAGATCCACTTTACTTGCCTGATCCAATAAAAAGAAGAAAGGACACTGAACATACACTCCCTCCATGCGTCTTGATTGTAAATGTAATGTGACAATTATTTATGGCTCCTGCTGTCAAGATGAGCTGAAAACCCGCTATTCCTTATAGTACCTTTGCCAGGGCCTTTTGTTACAGCAGCAAGACAAGCAACAATGCAAAAGTTTCCTGTTCTCCCTCTTCTGGTCACGGGTTCTTGGTGTTTCTTTGCAGTGTAGAAGCTATTGATTTATATCTAAAATGACGATGACCTCAGTTTAAAAATGCAAGTATTCTAAGAGTTACCCAGTAATCAGAACATTGTGTTTCTCCATAATGAAAATGCTAAAAGAATTTTTTCAGTTCAATACTAATAATCACATCAGAAACTAGAGTCTTTTTTTTTTTTTTTTTACTCATATTGCATTTTCTTATGTTATTGGGGTGAGTGTGGAGGCCTGCCACAACTCACATGTAGAGGTCAGGGGACAATTTGGGGGAGTCAGTTCCATCCTTCCTGCTTGTGGATACTGGGAGGTCATCAGGCAAGACAGCAAACACCTTTTACCCAGGGATCCATCTCTCTGGCCCAGAAACGCATTTCACGTTTTGCAGTTTGTCAGCAGGTCTTCTGCTGGCACGACATCTAAAATTAATTTTGCTAATTCTTCAGGCCATGTGAATTCAGAATGATAAGAGACAAATAGCATGCAGAACTCTGCTGCGAAGGATGCCTAGGCAGATTAACAATGAAATCCCTGCACTGCATGAGAATTAACAAGCTTTAAACAAAAACATTTGTTTTGCCAAAGGAGAAATTTCATTAGAACGGTAAAGCATGATTAAGCAAGACCCTTTTAATAGTTGAAGGTATCTGAACCAGTTCTAGCATATGAATCTTGTTAACTGTCCACAACTGCAATCTCATCTGCATAGGTAAAACAGAACAGTTGCGATCAGATTTACAAAGATTGCCACCTGCTGTTTGCAAAACATTTTACAGATCGGTTTGTAGAAAGAGTGCATATTTTCCTTGTTATGTTTATTTGTTAGGGTTCATGACTTAAGACAGGTCAATAGATTATCACATAAAAACAAAAATGATTTTATATGATGCTGTATTTCTTGGTATTAGCATTCCATTTCTTTCTCTTCTGGAAGGTGATTGGAAAGCAATGGTAATGTTCTCACAGATATATAGTTCCCTGGTGAAACCTACTTCTTGAGTCAGCCAAATAATTTTTAAGATTAGTGCTTTTACAGTGACAAAAATGTTCCATTTACTGACGTAGCTGTATCAAGTTTTTTAAGCTATAATTTAACCTGATACTTTGCACAGTTTGTATTATGCATTAAAAGGCATTCCCAACTATTAATTTCAAAACTTTGTGCCTCTGTTGAGGATAAGATGTTTTTATCATAGTATTTGCTGTATCTATTCACTAACACCTCATATGTAGCCATTTTATCAAAAAGTGGTATTTATAACTAATTATTTTACAGTTTTACAGGAGAACTGACATACACTAAATTCTAAGTCTTAGGACTACAAGAACCCTGCTTGACCCCTCATCATGGTCAGCATTCTTCCTTTTGTGAGTAGTGGTCATAATTCCAGCCAAGATATTGATTCAGATCTACACACTGACAAAACATATCGGGGAAGTGTTCATATCACCTTAACATTTATGAAGGTGTTTTCTTTTTGTCGATAACAAAACTTCAACAAGTATTTCTTTTAAAACAGTATTTTTCCCAGTATTATTTTTAATAATTCTCATTCTTGATTTTTTTTGTGGGGAGATTGGTCCTGGGAAGAACTAGCATTTATTTTTATGCTTCACTTAATTTGAATTCAAAAACAAATTAATCAACTTTGACCAGAAACTCTCTGTTGTTAAAAAAGAGAGAAATATATATATTTTTTTGATAACTAATGAAAAGTAATCATCTAGATTTAATCAAATGCTATTACATTATCTACAAAACATATCAAAAGTGCCTATCAAGATTAGGATTTTTCTTTATGAGTAAACAGAGTAGGACAATGTTAAAACAGCATCATTGACCCCCCACCCCCACCCCATAAGATGTTTCATTTGTTTTCCTAAGAAAGGAGAACCATAGAGACCAAAACTTAAGAATGCTACTGGTTGGGAAATAGAATCACTCCAGGGGAGATAATTAAGTGTCCCAATTTTTAAATTGGTCAAGCTCACCAAATAATGATTTCATGTATCTCAGTTTCATCACACACCCTCAGGCTCTGATGGGTAAATGTTGGGATGCTAATAACTTCACTGACTTTGCTTTCTATTACAATGTGAAACATTCATTCAAATTCATTTTTTTTCCAATTTTTTCCTGGTCATTATTCAGAAATCAAATATTACTAATGGACTGACTAGACTTAACTTTTTGGCTGCCTGGGGACATTCTTACTAATGTCCACTATTCTTGAGTCCCTAATCACTAATTGGAATCTTATCACTTCCAGAAAGGTATGATTCTTCATCCACAAATAAAGTTTTCTTCTTGGGAACCACACTTGCTCTGTCTGTGGTGCTGACTGAAGCCAGCTGGTTGACTGTGCTAAGGAACACTTAATGTAAAGGGAGGCATGAGGAGCCAGAGAGCCAGAGAGGCCAGAGATGAAGTAATGGTGGTATTTATCTCTAGCTCTCCATGCCAAAGGAGGGCAGCAGTAGCAGCAGTAATGTAAAACATGTCTTCAGCACTGCTGTGTTTTTGTATGAACCTCCTGCACACTGTCATATTGTAAACAAAAGCGCTGCTTCCCTGCCCATTTACGAGTCTTCATGTGGGCAGAGAAACTTCATTTTTGAATTTTTGAATTTTTTTCCCCTCAAGTAAGACTGTCTGACGAAAGGATTAAAGTAAAGGACTTTACTTTGTGCCCGTATCTTTGCAGAGGACCACCTATCACTGTCAAAGGCAATGCTTTTAAAACTTTAGTGGTCTTCAAATTCATGCAGAGGGCTTATTGAACCTTGGATTTTAGCCTTGTTGGCAGGAAGCTGAGCTTGTTGAGTCCTGACAGAGCATCAGACACTCTGGTTAGGTAAAACTTGTGTGGGCTTGAGAATTTACATTTCTAATTGCAACAAGCTACTGCTGATGAAAATGGTCTCCAGATCACCTTTTTGACTGCGCTGACCTACTAAAGTTGAATAATTAACATAAAATTGTGATTAATAATGAACACAGAAATGAAATTTAGTCCTTGACTTCAGCTCCACAGGTGAAAGTTGACATACTGCCCAGACACATTGCAGAAACTTATTTACCTCAAGCTTCTTCACAAATGATGAGGGGTGCTCTCTGTAGTGTGTTTATAATACAAATGCAGACAAACCCATTTCTAGCTTTTCTTGTGCCAATTTTTAACAAAAATAAGACCTCTCATGGCCGTCATTTAAAGAAAAGTTGAGCTATTGACTTTTTATAATAAAGGATCATTTATTATGTCCAATTCTCAGTTCTCATTATTCCTGTTCCATAAAGAGCAAGGAAAGAACTTAGTTAGCATTAGAGCAAGTCTGATGTAAAAATATGTAGTGCCTGGAAGCAGATCTAGATTCCTACTGCAGTCAGTCGGTACCCTGGTTAGCTTTGGGTCAACTTGACCCTAGCTAGAGTTGTCTGAGAAGAGGAGCTGGAATTGAGAAAATGCCTCCCTCAGATTGCTTATAGGGAAGCTTTAGAGGCATTTTCTTGATTGACAGTTGATATGGAAGAGCAAAGCCCACTTAGAGTGGGGCCAGCCCTGGGAAAGGAGGCAATCCTGGGTTGCATTAGAAAGCAGGCTCAGCAAACCACAGGGAGCAAGCCAGTCAACAGTGTACCTCCAATATCTCCACTTCAGTTTCTACCTCTGGGTTACTGCCCTGAGTTCCCTTCATGAGGGACTGTTACTCGGAAGTGTTAGTCAAATAAACCCTTCCTCTCCAAGTAGCTTTTAATCACAGTGTCTTTATCATAACAGCATGTGTCTCTTCCTGGGGTTTCTCATGTGTCTCTTCCTGGGGTTTCTCATGTGTCTCTTCCTGGGGTTTCTCGGTGTTTCTCATGTGTCTCTTCCTGGTGTTTCTCAGTGTTTCTCATCTTCTGGAGTGAGAAGTAGTAGTATGCAGATGCAGAATTTCCGTCCATGGTGTAAGAATGTGGCAGTGGGGAAGGTGACGTGTCCAGTTGTGCTCACTTGTTTTCTCCTCAGGTGCCACTTAGTAGACGGATGGGTTGATAATCATAGCCACTAAAACTATATACGTGTATGTTTTGAAGCAACAAGCGTAGGAAACTTAACAGATTCAGCTGTTATAAGTTGCATGTGCCACTCCATGTTGAGCCTAGATGTAGTCATTTTCATAAACCCAAATATGTCAGTTTCAAATGCTCATTTTCTTATCCACAGAAGCAGCTCCTAGAACATTTTACAGGCTGCCATGAACTGTGTCCTTTGACTTCACGCTGCCTTGAGTGCATCACAGATCCCCTGAACTTCTAGTATTTTCTGCTATTACATATTATCTTTATAACCCATCAGGAATTATGCTGTTATCTGGTGAGCTCTTCAAAAAGTGAAAACAATTGTTTTAACCGAACATATTTGGCTATAGTGAATAGCAGCAAATAATATCATGCCCAAGTGTTCACACCAACTATTCGCCTAAAATCAGACACTGAGTTCAGTGTTGACAGTAGATGGCACTAGGTATTGACTTCTGTTTTTCCTTGTCAAGCACCTCAGGTATATTTTAAAGAGCAGAGATGTAAATAAGAAGTTGAAGATAGCCTTTGAATGAGAGAGAGGTCTTATTGCTCAATAAATATCTAAAATAGTGTTGAGTCCTCCCCAAAGCACAAGGGTTTGATTATTTTTACATAATCTACTCTACAGTTCTGGAACAAACCAGCTGAATTTTATGGGTAGAATAAAGGAAGAAGCACTGAGGGCCAAAGGACTCGGGGTTTAAATTAGATAGCACTATGGGTCCTTTACTCAAACCTGTTGCTATGGAGATAACTATTATAATAATTCATCTTAGCAGATTGCTCATCAGAGAAGACTTTGAGGAAACTCACAGGGGTTATTCCAGGGTAGAAATTTAAAAATCAATTTGGTCTAATCTTCTATCAGCCACCTTGTCTGATTTAGAAATATTTGGCAACATCCTCAAATTGAGAAGAAAAATAAAGAAACACATATTGCTATTTTTTTTTTACTTCTTTCCATCTTGAGCATTGCTGTAGTAAAAGAAGTAAATTTTAGGATATATCTAACAATTACCTTCAGTCAGAACATCAAAATACATTTGGAGGTTTTAATTAATACAACTCTTTTGTTTCCATGCTCACAGAGGCACTAACCTCCCATATTAAATTTGACATTTCTCTTCCTCATTGATTCCCTGCATAGCCTGGTGTGAGTGACCTCCCCTTCAGGGCCCACTCTTCTCTTTGTTTTCTCCTCCTAATCAAAAGAAAAGTCTTTGGGACACGCCTGCAGAATCTACAAGTTTGTCTCGCACCTCTCACAGATTCCCAGCATGCTTTGCCAGCAGTCATCTCCCAGGCTCTACCAGAGACGGAGAATTTTTCTACCTGACAGGCAAATCCCTTGTGTCATTGGAACCAATTATTGATCCGAGCAGTCACTTTCCTAATGGCAGATCCTCAGTCATCTGTTTCTTTCCTAGGTGGCCCTCTGCACGCCCCTTGCCAACACCTGCTAGTAATTGAGGAACACAGAAAAGAAAGTGTGGAATATGGAGCCCAGGGAAGACTGGATTTTTGTTCTTGGTGTCTTGACAATTAAAATGGAACCAACATAATGTAGGGAATTGCTTCAATGTGCTAAAACATTAAAACTAAATATGGATGATAAATGGCAGTTGATGAATTCTATGTTACTCATATCAGTCATACCTCATTATCTGTTCTAAACAGGTTTGTCTGATTAGTATGGCCTTAGCCATATGACTCTCCTTGGTTTAAAAACCTTGCATAGATTCTCATTACTTGCCAAATTTAGTGTATACCCTTAGAGTCCTAATATTCTATATCCCAATGTCAGCTCCACTGGCTTTGCAACATTACTTCTTTCTACTCAATTATAAACATATACTATATATATGTAATATATTATATGTAATGAAGTCACACTTGTACAGACTGTTTTCTGGAGGCAATGAGTGGTACATGTTCTTTCTATATACTACAGTTTTTATTACTAGCCATCTGGACCACCTTATTGTTGATGCTCCCTTGACTTTGAGAGTTGGCATGGGAGCCTCTTGGGAGTCAGTCCATTAATGAGTCTTCTCCTTTTCTTCCTCTTATGAGTGTATCTTTTTCACTGAAACCCTATAAAGTTAGTCTGTGCTTCCATTCTTATGTCTTCTTAATAGTTGGTCTGATTGATTATATTAGCTTCAGTTCCAACATATTCATGTGTACAATGTCTTTTCAGC
>CABHPQ010171034.1:0-26914 GCA_902168405.1 Peromyscus aztecus
TTTTATGAATTAGGTTTTAATGAATCAGTATACACTTCTTTTCCTTTTCCTTTGGTCAATGTTTAAATTATTTTGATATTCTATATGGAATTGTAAAACAAAATGTGTGACTCAAAGACTGAGCTATAATGTAAAATGTGGAGTCTGGGTGATAATTTTATGTCGATGGTAGAATATTGATTAACACAATGCACCATTTCTGTGTGATATGTTGATGTGAGGTGAAGATAATGACAGGGAAGGCATATATGAGAAGTCTACGCTTTCTAATCTCTTTTGCAATAAGCTTTTAGGAGTGAAGACACGTTTCCTTTGAGCATGAAAATGAGTCTTACATCATTAGATCTACACATTCATATAGGAAGCCACCCAACACCTAGTAACTCTTTTATAAATTCAGAGATATCAATTAGATGCTCATTTTTACACATTTTAAAAGTTTATAAAATGTTTTGTATTCTGTCTTATTTAAGTCTTTCTGCTTTTTCTAATAGAGAAAAAGCGAACTTCAAGCATTTCCTAAGTTCATAGACTTCCTAAAATTAATGCTTGAAAGGGCCTTGTCAATGAGAAATATAATCCGTGCATGTAAATATGCTCCCAAATTGACCTTCAGTAAATAGATTATTATTTGTCAATCATAACAGCAGATTTTTAAAAATGCATTTCTTCTAAGTCTTTTTATATCACATCTTTGCTTAACTACTACCTAGGTGATAATTTAAATGTTTAAAGGATTCTCTATCAAGAAAGAATATCTAAAGTACAGCTGAACTAAGAAAATAATTTTACATGTGTTAAAGAATCAGTCTTGTTTTAAATTCCAACAAGGAATTTCTGGAACAATATCAAAACTCCTCCAGCTCATTGCTACTGAGCTTCATAAATGTCATAAATAAATTTCTCTGCAATTAGGTCAAATTCCTTCTGTCATCTCAATCTTTAATCTAAGAATAGGTAGAAAACTTCTGACAGATAAATCTAAAACAAACTAACTCTCCAAAAGATCAAGATGGTTAATATTATGAACATCTATTTTTATTAGATTTATATAATTCAGAAGATTATGATTCATCTTACTTGTTTGAAAATATTTCAGAAGCAGAGTGGTGTTTTTATCAGAAATCCCAACACTTAAAATTAGCTCTCTTTCAAGTAGATAATAACACAGTAGGGTTTTATAGACTCCCCAGCCATCGCTCGGTCTCCTGCGCATCCATGACAGGATAACTAAAGTACCCAAGATTTCAAGCACTCTACAACATAAATATGCAAGATAAAATTATAATTATGAACATCTTCCATAAGGAAACATAATGTTCTGCCTTCTCTTTCTTTTCTAAAGTGATTTGGATAGTGTGGTGGGCAAAAGCCCCAGAACTGAGTTAAAAATCCAATTATGTGTGAATTCCCACTTAAGTAAAAATAATGAGTTTTATTCATTAAGCTAAAGTTATACAACAATTCTCATTTTTCCCAATCATCAACTCCAAGATTTTTCACCATTTTTAAAGGTGGGAACAAAAAAGAAATGAAAGATAGATTCTTCCTTATGGAGAATGATAGAGTCCTGTCTCTTTCTGGGTGAACAAAATCTGTTTCCAGTAGACTTTATTTGTTTTTCTCATTTTAAAATTTTCTCATTTTAAAACCAATTATAGAAGAGAGAAATGTCATTTATTCAAATGATTATTCATTCTTTTGGTATTTACCCTTCCTAGATCACTGGGTTTGGGTCTTTTACTTTAAAATGTCATGAGTTTATGAGTAAAAGAAAAGGTGTTTGGAGGACAAGATGAATGTTCAATCATGATGCATGCAGGCTATAGCAATACCAACCTATCATTCCAATTCAGATACCATACTTGTCTCCTGCAAAGAATGGCAGGTTGTAAGGGCAAAATACATACTAAAAAGAGTAAAAGACTAAACACATCAAATTTTAGTAAATCTTAATGTTTAACATCATTAACAAACAATTGAAAACTCTTGAAACTGATGATATAGTTCCCCAACTAATTGTGTGAGATAAAGTAAAGAGGGATTTTTTTTGTTCAGTAAATTCAAGAGGTTATGATATTACAGAGTTCTCTCATCTGTTTTTCCTAGTTTCAAATTTTCAGATGTATATGCATAATGTAGAGTAAATGCAGACACCAGCAAGGTATAAAGAGGCCATGGCAGGAACAGGCTTGACAGAAGATTCACAGGATATAGGTAATGTAAAGGGGAAAATAGGAAAATGGAGAGTGATTCTGCCTGCGAAGGAGGGAATGTGGCCAATACAGAAGGGAAAGAAGGTAAGAGAGCAAACAACACCAAAGTAGTGTGACAGAGTCTAAAAATCTGATTATTTTGTATTTGCTTAAAATGACATGCAATAAATACTAGTGGATGTACATACCAACACACACACACACACACACACAACCACAGCTTAAATGGAATTATTCTACTTGGGCCAACAATGCACCCTACATGAACTATCAACTAACAAAAGTCTGAGTACAGTACCAAGCATGATTAATCTCTTTTCAATTAGTTGGACAGAGTAGACAAGATATAGGCTATAGCTGTTGTCCTTGCTTATGTCTAGAGGTTAAAGGTAAGTCCTTACAGCTAAAGAAACCATACATGTCAAACATACTCTAGCTGGATCTAGAAGCATTGTTGAAATCTAATGTCAGTAGTAATTTTTAATACTGGAGACTGCCGTAGAGGAAAAGCAATTAATAGTCCTATCCAGTTGTGACACCTATGAACCACAACAGTGACAGCATGGGAAGATATCTCTAAAGGCACAATAGTAAAACTCATGTATTTGTGATAACAAACAGCTAGATAATTGGTCTTAAGGCTTACTCAATAAGAGGGAAATCATTCTTGGTACTGGAAACCTAGCCATCTAACCAGAGCTAAAGGAATCTTGGATCTGAAAAGAATTCACTTCTGCCACTTTGCAAGATCAGCACAATCACTAACTAGTATAATCTTATCCTTATACTCATAGCCAAGTGCAGCTAACATCCCTCAACAATGAAGCTACTCTTTAGCAAATGGAAGTCAACACAGAAAACCATAACAGAACATGAGGCAGAGATCAACAGAGCTTAGGGAGACCAGCCCCACTGTCTGCATCAGTACAGTACAGTTCTTACTTCTATGGCCCTGGAGACATCCTGTAAGTGGGTAGGTGGATGTTAAGATACAGAATACCAAGAACCCTGCTGTGAGACTGTTTCTTCTAGAAATGGCTGCATTAAAACAAACAAACAAAAAAAAAACAATAACAGCAACAACAAAAGCCTTAACAATGACAATACCAGCATACATGTTAATATATAAGGTGGGAAATCTTTTAAGTTCCCAGCCCCCTAAACAAAGAACCATTAGTAATCAATGACTGCTGAGAGACAGAATTCATCTATCCCAGGGTTAAAGCCCCTAATTAGTTATCCAGTTAAAAGTGGTCAGGCCTTCTGGGCACTATGGCACATGCCTTTAATTCCAGCACTCAGGAGGCAGAGATAGGAGGATCTCTGTGAGTTCAAGGCCAACCTGATCTACAAAGTGAGTTCCAGAACCTCTATGGCTGTTACACAGAGAAACAACCCCCCCTCTCTGTCTCTCTCTCTCTCTCTCTGTCTCTCTCTGTCTCTGTCTCTCTCTCTCTCTGTCTCTCTCTCTCTCTCTCACACACACACACACTCACATATTCAAAATAATATATATAATAGCCCTGAAACCATACACTCAATAAACAACAAAAATATATTCAGTATATGCACTTATATTTATATAATAGATTCAACAATTTGTATTTGTGTTTATATATTTGTACATTCTCTCTCTTGTGTATATGTGTCTATATGTGTGTAAGAGAGAGAGAGAGAGAGAGAGAGAGAGAGAGAGAGAGAGAGAGAGAAGAGAGTGTGTTTATTTTGTAATAACAGTAATCTAAGAAAAAATCCTATTCATTTGAAAGTGGGGACATAAGAGAGGTTATAAGGATGATAAAGAAGGGCATAGGAAAGACAAGAGGGAGGAAAGAGAAGATAGGAATTGAAGATATATGATTTAATTAATGTATTTTTAAAGAATAAGACTGGCAGCTGTGGAAACTGCATGAGATTGAACTAGGCCCTCTGCATATGGGAGACAGTTCTGTAGCGTGGTCTGTTTGAGGGGCCCCTGGCAGTGGGATCAGGATCTATCCCTAGTGCATGATCTGGCTTTTTGGAGTCCATTACCTATGGTGGGATGCCTTGCTCAGCCTTGATAAAGTTGGGAGGGCCTTGGTCTTGCCTCAACTGAATATACCAGGCTTTGTTGACTCCTCATGGGAGCTCTTAACCTTTTGGAAGAGGGGATGGAGGGTGGGTCTTGGGGGGGAAGCTGGGGGGAATGGGAAGAGGGATTAGAGGGGGCTCTGCAGTTGGTATGTAAAATGAATTAAAAAATCTTAAATAAAAAAGAATAATCTGGTAGATCATATTATGTTAGAAAGGGTGTGAAATCTCAAATTTTAAAATGATATAAAATTTATATGTAGATATTGTTTCTATATATAAACAATGAAATGAGTTCTTACGAAAACATGGGGTAGAACCTCACTGAATGATAGAGAAATTACATAGAGGTGGTTAGTTTTTGGCAGATGATTTCAGAAAGCAGAGATGAGTACAAAATAATATGTGATATTTGAAAAAAATTAACCCAATATCAGCATGTATTAATGAGGCAGTGTTTAGAGGAGCCTGAGTCCTGCTGTTGCTTCCTGACAAACAAATCTGACATACAATATCTGACTGAAGATTGTGGAAAGGGTACTTTAATGATAGTAACTGTCCTCTCTTCTTGATGTTTCTATTCTCTGACTATCAGACATAGAAAAGGCTTTTTCATACAACAGTGTATGAAACAGAGAAAGCCCTGAATGTGTGAAATCCTAAGTGAGTGTGTGCTGTTGACATGAGCTGGTAATGTCAAGGACCTTAAAGCCTTAGACTCGTGGAGTAATTGCAAAAAATTCTCCACAGATGTGAGGCTCAGAGGCAAATGGAAGAGCCTTCACTTGTGGTCCAAGCATAAATGTGAACAGTATGTACAGAAAATATCCACCAAAGCTTTCTGTCCTTGGATGTTTATGACTGCCCCCTTACAGAAATTGCTACTCGCAAGATACGCTAAACTTGTCCTGTTGATCTAGCTGTATACCATAAACCTTGCTTCCTTCTTTATCTGCATGCAATAACCCTGTCTCTCTATTCAGCTCGATATAATAATAATGCTGAGCCTCTAGGATGTTACTGTTTCTCCAACAGAAAGCCTACACCACCCAGTCCAAGTTTTGTGTATCTGCCTGTGTATGTCTTAACTTCATTTGATTGCCATCTTAGTCACGGTGGTCCCTTGAGCCATACTAGATGCAGCTGAATAGAAAGGCCCAGAATATACTCTAGTATCAGGAATTTGATAAGTTGAGGAGAGAATAAGTTGACGTGTGAAGCTGCATTAAAATCAGAAGTAGTCAAGAATACAGGGGTAGTCAAGAATAGAAGTCAAGAATAAATGGTTCACCATTAGAGTTGCACATTGCAGGTAAAAGATCTTTACTGCTTTTAGAACTAAACAAAAACTTTCCTTTATGAAAAACTTTCCTTTATGAAAAAGAAAGATGGAAAACATTTTTAAAATAGATAAAGTGAAGTAACTGCTTTTAATTTGTAGTTTAAACAGATTCATCAGTTACTTTCATTAGACATCTCATACCTTGAAGAGATACTATTATTACCAGTTTAAGAAGAAATATGCCTGTCTAGATTAATAATGCAAACAAAGTTGTAGACATGGTTCTCTGGTGATGTTCAGTTGACTCCTGTTAAAACATATAACCTTCCTTTGAACCATTTAGTCTTCACCTAGAGAAACTCCTGCCATGACTTTCACATCTCATACAGATAACAACAAATTTGCTGTTGTTTCTTGCAAAGTTTATCTTCTTTTTGAATCAGTTTCCCCTTCCATGTAACTTGGATCATGTTCTGGGTTGGACACAGTACTAGGGGACATGACATGTTAGGACTCTAAGTAGAGCAGTGTCTGGACCTCAATGCATTCACTTCCTATCCTTGTACATGAAGTTCTAACTAGCAATGCAACACATAAGATTCCTTTTCCTTGTGTCTTAACACGTGTGGTAACTCTTTCTGGAAATCCATGAAAACTTCTCCCCTCCCCAGTGAGACACTTGATGAGCTCTATATCCTCATTCCTATGAATTCCTAAAAGCTTAACTGGTATATTTCATAGTTTGCTGTTCTAAACATGGGCTCCAGTCTCATTTTGGTACTGCTTCCTTGGGAACCATTTTCTGCATTCTTCTCCCTTTGTGCCGTTATAAGATTTGATATTCTCTCTGGGTCTGTTCAGAGCTATCTGTTTCCATGAAAAAAAAAAAAGGTTTCTTGATTTTATTTTTTATTTCGTTTTTTGAGGAGAGACACTTTATTCATTCTGTTTCTTCCTATAACTAATTGCACTCCACAATACCATTGAAAATAAAGTCAATTAATGCAGCTAGTGTTTCTACTTTCTCATTTAGCTTCTTTCTCCACAGGAAATCATATATGAACAGAATTGATAATTTACACCCATATTTCTATCTCCTTTTATATTTGTTCAAATATCTTCATAGTATTCCTTTAATTCCTCTACCTGAACCATGCAATCATAAGATTATTTATATCTGTTTTCAAATATTTGAAAAAAAGCATCTTTTAAAATAATATCTCAAAACTGATTTAGAATTTTAAAAAATACTAAAATTGAATTTGTGACATGTATTCATTTTAGACAAATTTACTCCTCTAGATATTTTTTAAGCATTCTTGTAGCAATTAATTCAGAGGTATCACCAACCATCATTGAAACTCATAGAACAAAGTTGACATACACACTTACACAGTATCAAGCATCTTGTATAAATCACTCATTTATTAGAAAATGAGGAAAGTAATACATTTTAGCAGGAAAAAGCTTAACTGTGATCAATTTGACACCATCAATAATGAAATAATCCAAGAACTCTTGCCTTTGATTACACAGAGAATGACTTAGTAGTTTTTTCTTAATTCTCTATCAAAGGTAAATAATGGCGCTGTAATCAGGAAACAAGAAAACCTTGCATTCTTCAAAAATGACTTCATTAGCAGACATTGAAAACTATCCCGGAATGAACAGAATATCACATTGATTTGATGATGAATTACTTAGCACCTGTAATACCAGAATTTAAATTTCAACAATAGAATTAAATTAATACTTACTACAAACAATTATTTTTGAAAAACTTCAACTTTATAAGCCTCCTGTTGATATGCATTTATTCCTTCAATTTTTATTTTAAAACAAATTAATCAAATGTTTGGTGATAGACACATGAAGATTTATACTCATAACTCTTAGTCTGGAACAACTTCTGATAAGCTCCCAATTTTCTGTATTTTCTTATAGCTCACAGATATATACACTATATGCATTGATTGGGGATTGGGGAGATGGTTCAGCAGGTGGTGGTTATAGCTACACTCTCTCAGAACTCATGTAAAAGCTAACCACAACAGTGCAGATACATGTAATAGTCACCAAGCTACTGATGAAACACAAGGTGCAAAGACAAGAATCAACACCACCAACAATAAAATGTACAAAGGCCTTTTAAACTGGATAAGCTGTCAGGAAGAGACCCTGTCTCAAACAAGGTAGAAAAGCAAGGAAGGTACCTAGGGGTTGTCCTCTGACCTCCAAATGTAATGTATTAACTCACACACTAGAATATGGACATAAACATATATACATTACATACTTCACATGCACACACACACACACAAACATAGAGAGAGAAAACACATTAATAGTTAAAATTATAGTTTAAATGATTTGATATAATTTAATTAAATAAAACTATAGATTAAATGTTTAAGAACAATTAATGAATATATAGGCTTATTTCTATTGTCCAAGTGTCCAAGTAATTTCATCATGTTAACTTGAATGTGTTTTAGAAAGTAACCCAGTATGTGAAACATTTTAATTTAATTTTATTTTATGTGTTTGAGTGTTTTGCCTGCATGCCTGACCATGCATCACACAAATGCCTGATGCCCAGGGAGGCCAGAAGAAGGCATTGGACCCTGACACTGGAGCTACAGGCATTTGTGAGCTGCTATGTGGATTCTGGGATTTGGGTCTTCTGAAAGAGTAGCCAGCGCTGTTAACAGATGAGCCATCTGTCCCACCTCACAGGAGACATTTTAGAGAATTAATTTTCTTCCAGCTAACAAGTAAAATATATGAAAAATGTGTCAAAAAGACTAATAATTATGAATTTCAAAAGTGGATTTTAGATTTGTATGCAATGAAAGATTTATTCATATTTTTAATATAAAATTTGATTTCTCAGTCTAATTAATTTTATGTTATAATTGTGTTGCTTGTGTATTTTTTTAAGTTTTATGTTTGATTCTCATTAATTACACATACAATTTTCAGCTTACAGTGGAACAAAATCAGTTTAAGATTTTGTGACTTTGTTTAGGCACAATAGTGAAATTAATATGTATAAATTGCTTTGAATTAAATTTTTTCTTATTTGTTTTCATGTAATTAAAATTATAGTTACATATATTCCCCTACTTCTCCTCCCTTCTTTCATCTCATGCTTTCCGCACTTCAAAATTCAAGGCCTCCACTTCTTCAACCATTTTTTTATATGTACATCTAAATAACTAACTATAAAATACAACCTAGTGAGTGTGTTCAATGTTTCCTGCATATATTTGTTTCTAGGACTGAACACGGAGTATTTATTGGTAACCCTAATAAATAAGAGGGTTCATCCCTAGGGAAGACTAATCCTCCTTTTCTAAGCACTTGTTAATTGTTTGTAGCTCTTCATCTGCAGGTGGCAACCTGTGCAATTTCTCCTTGTTACACTGTTATGTTAACTGGTGTTAAAATTATTCGTCTCTTTTTTAGGCAGCCATGTTGTTGAAATTTCATTATTGTAGCTTCCCTGTTATAGCTCAAATATATAATCTAACAATAGATCTTCTGTTCTGTTCACCTAGCTCTTAGAATTTTTCTGCCTCCTTTTCCATGTAGCACCCCGAGACTTACATATGGGAATTGTGTTGTATATGTATCAATTAGGGCTAGGTACCAGAGTCAATTGTTCACTAAATTTTGACTAGTTATATCTTACAGTAATGGTTCCTGCTGTTGCATAAAAAGAAGCTTCTTTGATGTTTAATGAGGAAGTTCTAGGGGTGGAGTAGTGACAGCTTCCAAGCAACCAGCCTAACAATGAGAGTCATGAGAGAAGATAAGTAGGATACTTAACTGTTGTGAAATAATGCTTTTGCACACTGGTTTAATAAAATGCTGATTGGTCAGTAGCCAGGCAAGAAGGATAGGTGGGATAAGCAGACATTCTGGGAAGAGGAAGGCTGAGTCAGGGATCAGCATGTAATAGCACACAGGTAAAGTCACAGAAAATGTGGCTGATATGTAGATTAACAGAAATGAGCTGAGTTTAAGTGTAAGAGCTAATCAGTAGTAAGCCTGAGCTAATGGCCGAGCAGTTTTAATTAATATAAGCCTGTGTGTGTTTACTTGGGTCTGAACAGCTGCAGACCAGGCAGGACACAGGAAAACCTCCAGCTACACTTAACAAGGAAGTGTACAGACTCCTGTGGTACTGACACATTTTCACTATAGTGTGGTGCGTTTTTGTAGCCCATCATGCCTACAAAATACCTATCTGTATGTGTGCAGGAAGCATTTAACACTTTATTATAAAATCACAATTGTGTTAGATAACTCTTTACAATTATATGCTAGTACATGTTTCTTGGTCATACTTAACATAGGCTAGAGCAAACTAATATGTTCAATAGCCTAGGTGTATTTAAATGGTTAAGAGATATGATAAGATAAAAGGATGGATTGTTGAACCTACTTTTAAAGAGCAACAACTTGTTTAAAAATGTTTTGCATTGCTATGGATTTTAGTTATTGATACAAATTTGGAGTTGATTTCTAGACAGTGAGACACATCTGCTCCTGGCAGGACCCATTTACTTCAGAGAGAAGGATGGGCATCAAAGACACTCCATATGGAGTTTATCTTCTTCTTAGCAAAAATAGTCTTTTGGGCAAGAAACTCTTCTTACCTGGACTGCTTGACAATGTGTTGTATCAACTGGACATTCAGGACCCATAGGAAGGTAACCATTGTACTCTGCAAGGTGAGATGGTCCTTCAGATTTCTGCTTTGCAGAGGAAACTGCCAGACATTCTACAGGACACACAGAACAGTGACTGAGAGACTCTAGGCCTCTGGGCTGAAGATAGATGCCCCAACATTGCAGAGGAACTTTGGATGACTGTCCAAGCAGGCAGCACTCTCTGTCATTCTGGAGTTTTGGAAGTTGCTTACAATGTTCTTCCTGTTTACTTAGATAATATTGTATCCTTCTGGGGTCTTTGATGTAGATGAAGACTAGATAGTTATAATTTTCCTTGGTTATGATAAAAGATAAATTGGATATGAGACTTTAGACTCACAAATATAGGATAAATAGAATATGTTCTTTGAATTTGCCTAATATAAATAGACTGGATATTGTAACTGTAATTCTTGCTTGATAACTGTTTTGTTATATGTAATTTTGCAATGTTTGAGTTGAAATCTTCCTTTTTGAAAAGAAAAGAAAGGGGAAGTACTATAGATATGGCTCTGTATGTTGTGAATGTGTTGCTCTGCTTGGTTGATAAATAAAATGCTGAATGGCCAGTAGCCAGGCAGGAAGTATAGGTGGGATAAACAGACAAGGAGAATTCAAGGGAAGAGGAAGGCTGAGTCAGGAGACGTTAGTCCACCATCCAGGGAGCAGCATGTAATGGCACACAGGTAAAGCCACAGAACACGTGGTGACATATGGATTAACAGAAATGGGCTGAGCATAAGTGTAAGAAAGCTAGTCAGTGATAGGCCTGAGCTAATAGCCGAGGAGTTTTAGTTAATATAAGCCTGTGTGTGTTTACTTGGGTCTGAACAGCTGCAGACCAGGCAGGACACAGGAAAACCTCCAGCTATACTTAACAAGGAAGCATGCAGACTCCTGTGGTCCTGGCACATTTTCACTATAGTGTGGTGCATTTTTGTAGCCCATCATGCCTAAAACCTACCTATCTGTATGTATGCAGGAAGCATTCAACACGTTATCATGAAATCACAATTGTGTTAGATAACTCTTTACAATTATAAGCTGGTACATGTTTCTTGTTCATGCCTAACATAGGCTAGAGCAACCTAATATGTTCAGTAGCCTAGGTGTATTTAATTGGTTTTTGGTATTTGATTTTATTTTCACTAGTGATGTACTTATCAGGACATTGCCACAACAGAATCTTTATAAGTGTTTATCTGTATAAAAATTTGCACAGATTTATGGAGAACAATATAAATGAGATAAACTCACATTGTGGGGTGATTAAATCAAGTGATGTAGAGCACACAAAATTCTTCTGCTCAGCAATGCACTAGGGAAATTGAGAATGTTAGACATGAAGGGTGGTTTCTTTAAAGTAAGAGATGTGTAACGTGATTTCTGCCCAGAAGGCTGGGAATGGATGTAGTTAATAGCTTGGTGAACTTTGTGCTATCTGTATGAACACAGACTATTCCCTGAACTCTTACAAACAGGACCAGAGGTTGTTAATAGCCTAGGTGACCTCTGGGGTATTTGTAGGACCAAGACCACACCAGATCCTCTCCCAGGCACTTAGGATAACACATATAGTCAATCTATAGCAACCATCTTTATGGAAGAAGTGACATGTATTTTGAGAATAGTTTCAATGTAGTTATGCTTTACTATGCACATGATATTGTGTTATACAAAGAAGCCTTTTTTTTTCCAAATTGTGGTGTACTTAAATATGTCTAAAATAAACCAACCAGGGTCAGACTCTTGAAGTTTGATCCAGCTCAGGCTATTGACTCATGATGAACCAGATTTCCTTCTTGCCTCTGGGGGATCAACATTCCACTGGCCATGGTGTTCTCAGAGACCACAACAAAGTAGTGCTTTCATCACCTTACATACTTAAATTTTGAGTTGACATGTTTAAAATACTTTCTTCTAGCAAATTTCATATAACAATTATTAACTACATTTGTCTTGTTTATGACATATCTTACCAATTTATTCCTCCTGTCTAGCTGAAGCAACACACCTTTTGACCAGCACATCTATATTTCTTTCATCCTTACAACTGAAATTGACATTTTAAATTATAGAGCTTTGAGTTTGGCATTTGAAAATTCCTCCTGTATCTAAATGATACACTATGTTCTTTCCTTGTCTGGTCTAATCAATTTACCTTAATCGTCTCTAGATTCATGAAGAAACAAAATTCAACATTATTTCACTGTGTTTAAATACCATCTCCTTATTCATCCTTATTTTGGTGAATACAGGGGTTGTTTTTACACATTGATTATTATAAATACTGCTGCAAGAACTCTGAAATACAGATGCATCTTCAAAATATTAATTTCATCCCCTTTAGATATACACACACCTACACTTGCTAAGTTCATGTGGTAGTCACATCCTTAATATTTATGAAAATTTATATACTATTTTACATAGTATTATTATTTCCCATTCAAAACTGTGTTCTCTTTTCTGTAAATACTCTTCAACCAATGCTTTTACAGAATCCCAGCAGAAGCAAATTCAAAGGAATATCTTGGTTTTGATTTTCCATTAACTGATATTTATTGATTTGGACTATTTACCTCCAATAACTCATTTGGCATTGTAATTTGTATGAGATATTTTTATTTTGTTTTTCATTTGGTAAAATATTCACTCGGGTCCTTTGCCCATTTTTCAGTCTTCCTTGCTGTTGTTTGAGTTGTTTCACTTCAGTTTTGTGAGATAGTTACCTCTTAAAGATGCATGCTATGCAGGTGTTTTCATTCATTCTGTAAATTGTGCCTATACTATATTAACTGTTTCCTTTGCAATGATATTAATATATTTTAAAAATATTACATTTATTTAGCATGTGCATATGTGTGTGTGTGTGTGTGTGTGTGTGTATACACATACACACACACATAGGGGAGCATGCATGTGCTGTAGTACATTTGTGGAGAGCAGAGACCAACATGGGAGAGTGAATTCTCTCCTCCATTATGTAGGTCCTGGGGATTGAACTTAGGAAGTCCTGTATCAACTGAGAATCTAGTTGGCCCTATATTAATTATAATAATTCCCTTATGTTTGACTTTATTGTTCTTGCCTTGATATGCAGAGCTTATAAATCCATGAATATTTTGAGGACAAACCTGAGAGTATAATTTGGTGAATACAGGGGTTGTTTTTACACATTGGTTATTATAAATACTGCTGCAAGAACTCTGAGATACAGATGCATCTTCAAAATATTGATTTCATCCCCTTTAGATATACACACACCTACACTTGCTAAGTTCATGTGGTAGTCACATCCTTAATATTTATGAAAATTTAAGAGAGTATAATTTCTTCCCTCTTCTTTATGGAAACATATCTTCTCTCTTTTTCTCCAATTTGAAAGCATCAAATGATAACCCTAATTTTTTAAATCAGGAGTGTCTCTATTCTGTATTTATAGCATTTGTATTTCTTCTGTATGTACTTAATGTAAATGGCTCATTTGCTGAGGGATAAAAGAGCATAGCGTTTGTGAGCTGCTTGCTATGTACTTAATACCACTTCTCTGCAGCACAAAGACCCTGAGGACCAATTAGTCTTCAATCTAAATTCAGACAGCTTTTCCTCAATTTGGATTTTTTTAAGTGGGGAAAAAAGGTTGTTCTTCGTATTTGGACTTAACTAGAATTTGAAATTTAAATTTATGGCAAATTTCTATTTTTTCCAAACTAAATTGAGAGTAAGCTCTCCTTTTTATCATATGTGAGTTTATTTTGTGATATATAATTGGCAAACAAATTACATCACACTTGGATTTAAAAATAATTGCTTACCAAAGTGGGGTTATATAAACAAAGCATCGTTCTGACCTGTTATTTTGATGTCTATAATAGTTATAAATGAAACATTAACTGTCTTTTTAAATTATGTTAGGGGATTAACGAGTGGTTGAGCCATTAAGAGGACTTGTTGCTTTTCCAGAGGACCAGATTTCAGGTCCAAGCACAAACATTTAGGCTCACCTCTTGGAATCGAACTCTAGGGGATCTGATGCCCTCTTTTGCCCTCCATAAGCACTTCGGCACATAATGCACACACACACACACACACACACACACACACACACACACACATATACCTAGACATACATATATACACATAGAATAAAGAAATCTTCAAAATGCATGAATATAAATGATGTTTATTTTAAATATCACTGTAAAAACTATTTTATATTTATTGAGGTTATTTATTGCTGTGATTCAAACACAACATTTCTTATCCACTCTAGATTTATATTATCTATTCTTTATTCCCCTTTTCCATTTCTCTGCATTTGTGGAGTTACTGAGTGATATTTATGTCTCTATTCTACTTCATTTGGTCCCGTATAAAGTATGCTTCCTGGTATGTTTGTATCATTAATTTCCTTGGGATTTCGACATTCTTAAACATCACTCTGGTACTTCTCTATCGGCAGTAATTTAGAACAGTGTATTTACACATTTCTTCCTCTGACATTTGTTATTGTCATTCATTTATTTCTGCATATATTATAAATCTCAACATATGTTAACTACCCTTATTTATAAATTAGTTTCTTTAAAGTACTAAAAGTGTATTTTCAAGTCATTTACATTAAATCTAGTGATGTCCAGTACTAATAATGTAGTATATGTTAAGATTTTATAGTCTATATATCAAATTTTACTGCTGAAATTTTAATTTTTAAGTATTTGGTGTAATGTGACTGATCTTTCCAGACTTAATTTGTCTGGAAAATATGTGGTATACTTTCATGTTTGAAAACTCTTGTTCCTAGATATTCAATTTTTCTTTATGTTGCTTTAATAAAACACTCTGTTCAAAAGCACTTTAGAAAAGGAAAGAACTAATTTAGGTTACACTTCTAATTTAGGTCACAGTTCATCATTGGGGGAAGCCAAAGCAGGAATTAAATCAAGACCTTGGAACAGAACCTCTTAGTTTCATGCTTAGCTAACTACTGTATATAGCCTGGATCACATATCCAAGGAAAGGTGTTGCCCACAAAAAGCTGGACCCTCCTACAGAAATTACCAATCAGTATAATCCCTCCATGACATGTCCACAGACCAACCTGAGACAATTACACTCTCTATGGTCGTTCTAAGCTGTGTCAAGTTGACGATTAAGGCTAACTAGGATGAAGGGTCAAGTGTTTTAGATGATCTTTGTCCATCTTTCTGAATGTTTGATCATTATACTGTTCTGTCTTGTACCTGATGAGACATTTGGCGTCACTGGTGATTTTCTATTCATGTGCTAAATGGTTTCATTCTCTTGTTTCCTTGTGAAATCTTTCCATAGAATTTAAACATTTAAAGCCGATTGATTATAAGAAATGTTGGTGGTATATTATTCATGGTTTCTCCCGGCTCTCCACCACCCGTGTGTGTGTGTGTGTGTGTGTGTGTGTGTGTGTGTGTGTGTGTGTGTGAATTGGTGAACCACTTCTAGTTGATTGTAGCTTTTATCAAATTTAAGAACCTTCTACTGTGATTTCTTAAAATGTTTGCATGCTACTCCTTTCTGAAAGAAAAAAAAAACTACATGTAAATTAGTCACATTAAGTTTTCTGTTAACATATGATGCTATCATTTCTCTTTTCTCTTAACTCCTTTTCCTGGAAGTTTCCTTCGTATATTGTCATTATAAATTTGTTCTAAAGTGGGTTGATATTTCCTTTTTCATATTTTACTTTCTGGTGATCTTGCTCTTTATGTCTGTCTGTCTGTCTGTCTGTCTGTCTGTCTGTCTCTCTCTCTCTCTCTCTCTCTCTCTCTCTCTCTCCCTGTGTTGTGTGTGTGTGTGTGTGTGTGTGTGTGTGTGTTTGTGTCTATGTGTGTGTACACATTACTTCAAGGACTGTGATGCACACTTGAAATCTCAGCCCTCTGGGAGTTGAGATTGCTGGAAATTTGAAGTCAACCTTGGCTACATCATGAGATAGTTATTTTTGCAATGAACACCAACAAAAAAATTGATGATTTTCCATTTTGATTTCTATTTTTTTAACATTTTTATTCTTAAATAAATATTCAGCCTTTCCCATAGCTTCATGAATTGAGAGTTTAGTTGAAATATCTGTTTAAAAGTATTTACTCTAGTGATATTTGCCACCATGTTATTTCTGTGCCCCTTTAGTCTGTAGTCATAGAGTTTATTGCTTCTTTAACTTCCTATAACATAGTAACATGCAATAAATTTTACCTCTTGAGTAATGGTCATTTGGTGCATAAGTAGATATTGGAGTTTCTTTTATGGGACTTTAAATTACATAGAAAGGATTTTACCATTTAAGCCCTACTTTTATGCTTTCTATTTAAATATGAGGGAATTACTCAGTATAACCATTAACAGCAAACCAACAATATATGGTTCCAAAGACCTCAGGGACTATATAGCTTAAACTCTGGCTAGAGATAATAAGAAGCATTCCCGACTCTCTTTCTGGTCCTTCTGATGACTTTTGTTTTCTTTTTCCTACCTTATGTGCTTTATACATTACTCACATAACTCCATGTCTTTGTTTCCAAATTTAAGAACCTTCTACTGTGATTTCTTAAAAACTAACTAGTGACTGGCTTCTAATGCGATTTCTTTGTTACCTGGACTCAGCCAGACCTGGGTCACCATTCTGATTCTTCAACCTAGGGATATTGGGGGGCTCCCCGGAATTCTTGACTATGGCCTATAAACTTTGTAAGCAGGACTGTGGGCAAAATTTCAGGCATGGAATTGCTTGTCTACTTTATGCCGGAAACTACTACCTTTCGGTTGTCAAATGATCGATACACTTGAAGTATTATATATATTTCACATGTTAAGATGTAAGGCAGAAGCATGGAGTTAACTTAGGGAAAGGAGTACATGATTAAGTCATTGAAACTTTGTTGCTTTCATGGTATCAAATTGAAAGAGTCTGGGATGTTGCTTGCCTGAAATACAGGCTATCATTCTCCTTATTGCTGCTTCAGTGGCAACTACTACGTATTTTGAGTTTTCTAGGATAAGTATTTAAGGATAAATTAGTAATCATCTGCATAACTCAAAAATTAAATGAAAAGATATATTCAGAAGGAGAATGCAGTCTCTTTGAAATTATCTTAACTTTAAAGTTAAAGGTGTTTTTAGAGTCTAACTTTCCTCTTGACGGGATTCAAGAACAAAGAAAAATGTGTTTATTACATACACATACTTTATTCCTCTAATTTGTACTGTATGACAGCACTATATTTAGGCCTATCTCATAGACCATAGGAATTCCTTTTGAGATTTACCTACAATGCATCCAGAAAAAAGAACTCCACGAAACAATTTAAATCAAAAATAGTTCTGTTGCTTTTTAACTATGTTCTGCCTCATTAACAGTATCAGCACTCTGAGTTATTAATAAATTTGGTGTTGAAAGTCTATTGATAATTTATAAATTCAAATTTCATAGTTTTCTTTATTAACAATAATTTTATGTTCCCTTGGCAATATCTGTTAAAAAAAACCCTACATTTTTTCTTCTTATTGTGTCTAGAGAAAGGAAAGGGAAGCATACTATGAAGTAATAAAAAAAATTATCAAGTAAATCAATAGTAATTATTAGGCACTGGGATTTTGATACCCTTGTGTTTGCTTCCTTCCTTGTGGTTATCTTTTAACCAATTACAAAAACACCTACACGAAACATAACTTCCATATATTTCCACCTCTAATAGATACATGTGAGATTTTAAATTTTTCCTCCAAGTAACAGAGAGAATGGGTATGACTTTGTGTGTGACTTAAGATTTTATTTTTAATATATTTTGAACATGCTTTCCCTGTCTTTCAACTTCTCCCAGATACTCCTCACTTTGTTCTTACTCTGTGTCTGTGTGTGTCAATAAATAAACAAACAAACAAATAAATAAATAGAGCGTGAATGCGCACTCACACACAATGAAAATCAAAACAAAGAACCATTGAGACAAAAATTATCCAACAAAACAAAATGAACTAAAAGTCCACTAAAAGACCATGGAGTTCATTTTGTGTGGGCCAACTATGCCTGCCTGTCCTCTAGAGTGGTTGATATATTCAGTGACACTTCGTTTTTGGAAAACTGATGGGTTTTTTTTTTGTTTGTTTTTTATTTTCCCTTTCCCACAAGATACAAATTACAAATAGCTTCTTGGTAAGAGGTGGGACCCAGTGTCCACTTATTCCTCTCAGTGCTGGAACCCTATCTTCTTTGAACCTGTGCAGGTCTTACACAAGCTGTCACAGTCTTTGTGAACTCATAGGCTTATCAGTCTTGTATTTGGAGACATTCTTTTCTTTGAATCATGCATCGCCTGCCTCCTGTTCTTAAACTCTGTCTCCTCTTCCTCAAATCCTTGATACTTGAGGGTAGAAGTTTGATAAAGGCATCCTACTTATGACAGGGTATTCTAAAATTTCTGACTCTTTGCAAGTTATCCAACTGTAGGTCTATGTGGTAATTCCCACCTACAATAAGAAGTTTCTCTGATGAGTGTTGTGTGGGACACTTATATTGGTATAATTCTACATCATTAGGAGTCATTTTATTGCTATGTTCCTTTAGCATTGTAGTAGTATTAGTGTTTGGGGGTTTTTTGTTTGTTTGTTTGTTTCTCCCTAGACCCATGTTCTACCTAGTCTCAGGTTCACGACCACATTTGCGGTGTCAGGTATGGATTCCATCTCACAGAGTGGACCTAAAACCCTTCAAAAAGTGGTTTATTAGATTAATTATATAACATTTGTGCCACAATTCCACTCAAGAGATTACTCTTGTAGGTCACAAGGTTTGTAGCTGAGTGATCCTGATGATTATTTTCCTCTTCTAATACCATACAGAATATCTTCCAGTATCATGAATGCTGGTGGTCAGTATGGGTGCAGCTTCTAGTTGGGCACCAGTTGATGTCTCCATATTCCATGGCATAAATTAATGGTCTCAATAGGGCATTACCATCAGGTTGCGGAGAAAAATCAATGGCCTTGGCAATAGGCTTGATGTTTGGGTAGGGTCCTTTATACCCCTTCACCAATGACTCAACAAGATATAACTCATTCCTGGCACTAAAGGTTTTCCTTGGCAGCAAAGAACTACTTAGACACTTTCCCCTTATTAGTAACTCCATTTAGATTCTTTTCATGAGTATATATTTTGTGAGGATATATTTTGTGAGGCTTCTACAGTATGACTTTTGAAAAAGACCTTTTGTAAGAGTTTCTTTTATATCTATACCCCCCTCTTTACCCTTTTCTTTCACTGCCCCCCACAAACAACAGAATATGATGGCAAGGATGTGGCAAAAGGGGAACACTTTTACCGCCACTTATGGATATCGGTGTGGAAGTTTCTCTGGAAGATGGGCATTGATCAACCTCAAGATCCACCTGTACCACTCTTGAGCATATATCCAAAGGATGCTTTGTAGCACAAATCCTAAATGGTCTTAGTAAAAACCTGGAGCCAGATATCTGAGTAAACGTTGAATGATCAGAGAGACAAAGGAACAAGCCACAACCACCTCTCACCTCACCAACTCCTCAGTCAAAACGGATAGAGCTCCTGTCTCCTCCTGCCCTATATTTCTTTTCTCCACCCGGAAATATCACTTACTGTCTCAACCTCCCTAATGCTGGGATTAAAGGCATATGTGCCTCCTAAGTACTGAGAGCAAAGGGATGAGATCTCAAGTGCTGGGAATAAAGGTGTGTGTCACCACTGCCTGGCCTCCATGGCTAACTAGTGACTGGCTTTGTCCTGTGATCTTCAGGTAAGCTTTATTTGTTAGAGCACACACAAAATATTGCCACAATGCTTCATCCTTTTAAAGACACAATTGTTCAACCACATTTATTGCTGCTCTATTCATAATAACCAGAAATTCTAAACAACCTAGATGTCCCTCAACAGATGAATGGATAAATGAACACGTGGTGCATTTGCACAATGGAGTATTACTCAGCTATTAAAAAAAAGAAATAAAGAAATTCTCAGGTAAATGGATGGAACTAGAAAAAAATTATCCTGAATAATGTAACCCAGACCCTGGAAGACAAATATGGAATATTTTTGCTTATATGTGGACATTACTTATTAAGTCAATGATAGACAATCTATCATCCATAGAACCATAAAGATTAGGTAGAGCATAAAGGACTGGGGAGGAACAGATAAATCTCTCTATGAAAGGAAGACATAATATATAGTTATGGATGGATGATGAGGACTGGATGATTCAAGTAGAGAGAGTGAAGAAAGATGGGAATGAGGAGGGAATGTGTGGAGACACATTAAGGGCAACATGAAGGGGTAGTATTGAATCCTGAAACACTAGAAACTTCCTAAAGTCCATACACATGAGGGCAATCTAAATGAAATCACCAAATAATGGAGGAGACAAAGCTGCGACTGGTTATCCCTTATCATCAAATTAATATTCCAGCACTGGGAATAGTTAACATTTACTTGAGTTGTTGGCCAAAGGGGTCCCATGGGAACCCCCAAACAATCCAGGCTGTTGCCACGACTATAGGTTACTCTCCACACACTGACAGCAAGTCACTATTACTAAAGCCAATGCCTATACAACTCATTGAACACAGAAGTCAAGCTGATGCCTACATAGAACCTTCACTCTTAAGTGCTAGAGTCTTAGGTAAAGGAAGGTACTCTTCATGCTACCAAAGGAGAAGCATAAACACTAACCGAGACACAAACCTTTGAGCTAACATAGTGTTAGTTTTTGTTTTATCTTTGTATATTGTATTTTATTATATTTTTATTTCATTTTATTATTAACTCTTAGAAGCCTGTTTGTTTTCTAAAGAGATACAGAAAGGGAAAAGATTTGGATGAGAGGGAATGTAGGGAGGAACTGGAAGAGGGAGAGGGAGGGGAAGTGTAATATCGACATATTATATGAAAATAAATCTCTTTCCAGTAAAACGAAAAATAAGAATTGTGAATAGAGGCTACAGAGGTAACTCAGCAGTTTAGAGTGCTTGCTGCACTTACAGAAGGTCAAGGTACAATTTCCAGCACCAGCACTGCAACTCACAGTCATCTGTATCAGGGGATCTGACGCCTTCACCTGAGCTTCATAGGCATGGCATACATATAGTACATGTTTTCAGTCAAAACGCTCAAACAGATAAAATAAAAATAAATTTATTTAAAAGAAATCAAAGACTCTGTTACTTTTTTGGAGATATAAATATGTGTTCTTTTTAAAGCCAAATCTGGAACAAAATTGGGTGTTAAATTCAAACTCATGTAGTGTTTGAAATTTATTTGTAGAGCTTATTAAGGATAAGTTGAAAATATAGAAGCTATATTTCTTTAGATATTATAGTTAATGTACAATGGCAGACCAAATAAAGTGACCTCCCAGGCTAGATACAGTATGCACATGTAGGGAAATCTTCTTTAAAAATGATATTTTTTTCTTCGAATAGTATAGAAATATAGCTAGATCAATTGCTTCATCTAACTTGTGTTAATGAAGCCAAATGGAACATCATTTTGAAGTTGAATTATTGGTGTGACAATATAGAATGATCATTTAGTTTTGTTAACTTCATTTTTTAGCATTTCCATAAGAGATATTTTGGGTCTCCTCCCAGGGGATCTCAGCTGTAAGTAGCATATCTCCTGATAGGCTTCCAAATTTAGAGTAAGAGAATATAGAGAATGAATGTAAAGTCATGCAAAAGAATTTTGCAAGTCTATTATGAAACATAAAACTGAAATGATTTTTCTCATTTAAATTACAAACCTTCAGAGTTTGCATGATTTATCAGAGTATAATGGTGCTGCTCAAAACATTTATGAAATCCCTCTGTGGAAACTCCTCTTGAGAGTGTATGATGATCTTTATCTGATGATTATACTTTTGAAATTTACCAAATATTTAAGGCATGTTCAAGTTGTTTTTTTTTAAATTTATGTATCACTTAAGTCAAAGGAACACACATTTTATTTAATACTATCTTGGGTTTTTGAAGACTTTCAGTGTAAGCATGTTTATACTGATAAAAGAAGTGGCATAATGGCCAACAACCAAAGGAAAGATGCAGACTACAAGCTGAAGACATTTTAAAACAGAACAGTAAACTTTATTTTGTGATTGTTTGCAATATGTTTTCAAAAAGAAGATTTTGGGGGGTTATATCTTCTGAAAGATTGCACTCTTCGATGTCTTTTGTCTACACAAAAATCTCCATGCCCTATTGGCATCATTTTTTAATCACAAACTAATTCATGGGGAGGTAGAATTCTGGCCAATGCCATTTTAATTTTTTATAAATTTTAAATTAAAATAGATTTATACCATTTCCCCCTTCCTTTTGTTAATTATAGTTCCTCCTTGGTATCCTTACTTCAGATCCCTATGAATCCTCCTCTTTCAATTGATAGCCTATTTTTCTTTTGTTATTATTGTTGTACAATAAGTATATAGTATATATATATATATTCATATACATGCATACACATAAATATATAATTACAACCCACTGACTCCCTTTTATTGTTTGTGTCATATAGTTTCAGAGCTGACAACTCCTTATTGGGTGACCAATAATAGGGCTCATGCCTCTCCTGGTAGTCATTAATTGCCTGTACTTCTTTGTCTGGGGGTAGGCCACTGTGAAATTTTACCCCTTCCATATTAGCATGTCTATTGATAATGCCATTATTCATTTCTTCTTTATATGGTTGTATTTAAGGCCCAATCAACTCAGAATGCATTCTTAATGTTAGAAACCTAGCCAGTATCCTAGGAATAGTGAGGCCATAGATCTTAGAAGAGAATCTACTACTGTAATTTGCCAGAGCAGCATAGTTCTGTATATTATCCTTATACTGTAGATAAGTATAGCAACCACCCTTCATCAAATAGGCTTCTCTTTACAGGAAGCAGAGATCATCACAGAAAATCACACCTGGACATAATGCAAAGATAATCAGCTCATGGAGAGTCACATTGGTTACATCTGCATCACAGCTCCTGCTTATGTAGGTCAGAGAATATCACAGAATATCACAGGTGGAAACATTCTAAGAGCCAGAATACTAAGAAGTCTGTTGTAAAGCAGTATCTTCTAGAAAACTCATATTAACTCCTTCAAAAAGAATAACCTTCATGATATTCTACATCACTAAAGCACTGTCATACCCAGCGTGTATTTAATTAACCTTTAGAAAGGATGTGCCCCGAAAGCATGTGGACAAGTTTTGCTTTAAGAGGCATTTGGGTATCATTCAGATATAGTGGACTGTATTTGAGTTTCTTGTTTTCTTTTAGATTCTCTTTTTGGTAACATTCTTATCTATGACTAATCCTTAATTTAGTTAAAGACTTGAATTTAAAACCAGTTTATTATGGTAGAATCTTATTTAATGTTTTTCAAGCATTAAGCATAAGTTGCTATACATCACACTCTGGGTAAAATTGGCATTAAAAACAAAGAGTACAACATACATAATCATGAATGAAGATAAGTCAAAGATATTCCATAGTTACAGCATCATTGATAAATGAACACAAACGTTGCAAATGGTCAAATGTCAAATAGACTATGGAATTCTAGCTCAGTTCTCCAACTACCATAAGAAAAATTGAAAATATATAGATGAATTTTTGTTGAAAAGGTATGTCAAATCAAAATTAATTAGAGTATTCTTTTTATCCTACCATTTTCTGATAGCGAACATCCATTGGAAATGAATCTGGGAGTATAAAAGTTACGATCGTTTTATAAATTAGCTGACTTTCACAGCTTTTAAGCAGATGTCATTAAAAACAGGCCGTTTTGACAGTGTAAATTTGGGAGCTGGAACTGGAACTCAGTTGCTGGAGTACTTGCCATGACATATAAGGACCTGGGTTCAATTCCAAGCATTTAATAAGTGAGATGTGATGGCACACACTTGTAATCCTAGAACTTCTGAGATGGATGCAGAAGGATCAGATGTTCAAGGTCACCCTCTCTGCAATGGAAATTGAAAGCCACCTCGTGCTATATGAAATACCATGTGTGTGTGTGTGTGTATATATATATATATATATATATATATATATATATATATATATATATATGGGTGTGTGTATAGTATATATATATTGTATATGTACAGTATATATAGTATACATGTATCTATGTATGTATACACACACACACATACACATAAACAAATGAAAGGTATGTTGAACACTGATAAAATGGTTTCCTCTAGAGGAATATCAATGAGTTAGAAATAACCATTTTTCCCTGGTTACAAAATCTTAGAATATAAGTCTGTGTTGACTTTTTCATGATTAGGTAGAATCCTCCTTTCCCTGTCCTGGTTACATGTCCCTACAAGTGTCGGTCAGCTGATCCTTAGCAAAATGCTTCTCTATTTCATCAGCTACTGTGTGAATGTAAACTTTTCCAGAAACTAAATATTCTGCATCTTTCCACAAAACTAAAATATCATGCTTCTCGTAGTCTTTTTTGGTTTCTTTAATAATGATAATTTTCAGAGGAGACACATGAAATTTTGGAGTGGAAATCACTAAGTGGAATTCTCCTCAATAGTGCTGGTTACTTATCCTGCTGGTCCTTCTTCCTAAGTGCCAAATATATTTATGACTAATTTTGTCAAAATGAATGCAGGCCTCATGCATTTTTAAGTGTATCCTAGTGTTAGCGTGCTCCTGATGAAAAACGCATGCATGATAAATTGTACATTAGAATGCTATTCTTCTGTACTATATTGAACGTTTTAAAAACTGTGACTGCCTTCTTCAAATGGACGGAAGACTAATAGGACAGAATAAGAATAATAGAAGTATTGCTTTGTTATATTAACAAACATAATGTTAGTATTAAGCAAAATTGCTTTCTGTTTCAATTTTAATTTTTATTTATTTACTTTCACTTTTATCTATTTTTACATGTGTTCACATATGCATATGCATGTGTTTAGTTTGTGTGTGTGTGTGTGTGTGTGTGTGCGCGTGTGTGTGTGTGTGTGTGTGTGTGTGTGTGTGTGTGTGTAGGCTAAAGGCAGACACTGGGTGTTATCCTTGTTTACTTTTGAGATAAGGTCTCTCACTGAATCTGGAGTTTAGTGATTTATCTGCACTAGCTATCCAAAGATTTTCAGGAATCCTTTATCCAGTCCTCTATATCTGGAATTGCAAGCACTCACTGTCTTAGTTACATTTTTATTGTTATGAACGATATAGCATGACCAAGGAAACTAAAGCATTTAATTGGGAGCTTGCTTATAGTTTCAGAGAATAAAACCATTGTAGGAGGCAGGGGGAGCACACATCAGGTGACAACTAGTATTTAACAGGTTGACCCACCAGGAATAACTCTCTGTTAGGGAGTCCCACTAGGCAAAATCTGTGGGGTCACTGGCTGTGGAAACCAGTTGTTTTCTGTCTGTAACTTTCTCAAGTGCCACCACTTACATCCCTAAAAATAAATAAATAAATAAATAAATAAATAAATTAAAAAAACAGCTGTGGGTTTCTTTCCACAGCCCACTGGTAGTGTGTTTTACATCTTTTGGGCACACTTATAATTGTGGAAAGTCAGGAAGATGATTTTTGCTTAAGCTGTATAATTCTAATAATAGTAGAATATTTTTCATAACTGACACAGGAAAATAACAGTATTCTCAATTACAAAGACAGCTAATTTTGGACTTCAGAACAAATTCAAAACAAACTAGTGGAGAATACACAAGGGCAAATTCCCAGGCATTTATTGCTAAATCAAGGTCAGACATGAAGCAACTTTTGTAAACATAACCCCCTGCAGTAATTCTCTTTCTGCACTGACCCCAACCACTCAAGTTACAGCCTACTAACTGTTACTGTTAAGTCCTGAATTTCAATGTCATTTTCTGTCTGGGAATGCTAACTATCAGGCTACGTGCTTAGTCAAACATTACTCACTGGAAGGTCAATGTGACCTTCCTAACCTTCTAGAAACCTTGTGATTCCTTAGGTGTATCAGTTTGGCTCTGTCTCTGAATGTTTATTCAAGAAATGCTTTGTGACTCTGAAAATGTAACTGATATTTGTGCAGAGTTTGGCTGTGACAGAAGGGATGTGAAGGAACTGTGTAAAGAGCAGTGCAGTGTGTGTGTGTGTGTGTGTGTGTGTGTGTGTGTGTGTGTGTGTTTGTGCTAAGTGAGGGATATAGCTGAATGGGCAGAGAGTAAAGTGAGAGAGTGAGAGAGTAAATGAGCAAAGAGTGAATGAATGATGCAGTAATGTGTGAAGTAATGTAACAGAGTAGAGAAATATATATCTGTGTGTAAAGAGATGTATCTGTGTGCAGACAGAGAATTTTCAGAGAGAGGATTTTTTAATGGGCCCCCAGGCAATAGGATCAGGATCCATTCCTGGTGTATAACCAGGCTTCTTGGAGCCCACTACCTATGGTGGGACACCTTGCACAGCCTTGTGGTGGGACAGGGGGAGACTTGGACCTGCCTCTACTGAATGTATCAGGCTCTGCTGACTTCCCATGGGAGACCTTACCTTCTTGTAGGAGGGACTAGGGGGTGGGTTTGGGGGGGGGGG